>CM032641.1:12089520-12300690 GCA_019097785.1 Fraxinus excelsior | reverse complement strand
TTTTTTGAATTGCAATCCAGTACAAGACGCGGATAAAGATTGCAAAATTCAAAGACACCAGGAGTAAACATTCATGTAACGAAATAAGATTGCCAACATATTGTTTAGTCCACACTTGATTCAGCTCTCCTCGTATTCCTCAAAACCTTGAAACTCCAGTATCAGAATTATAGCGACTTAGAATGTCTAAATGAAATAGCCACAAGATTCTCAAATTTTTCTCCACGAGCTCCATTTTAGCAGAAAGATGCTTCACTAAACATGCATATCACAATGCAATTGCAAAAAAAAAAAAGGTGCTTATTATGGCTAATTGATGGAGAACTTACTGACACATGAAATTGTCACGAAAAAAAATATTTTTCCGGCTAAGGCTTCTTTTGACTTTCCTCCTTTTGACAACTTGTAACAAATGAGGAATCTGAGTAGTAGATATGACATAACCATTAGTAAAAGCAAAACTTGGAGTAATTTGAACATAGAATATTTTATTAAAGAGCCAATAGGAACTGGAAATGGTAACTATACATAAAACTAACTTTTCAACTGACACTCCTTAATAATATCATACCCTTAAGACAGCAGGTATGTAGAAAGAACCGCCAGGAGAGTTTACAGTTTGGTCGTAATATTCTAAAACATCAGCCTGCAAGTTACAGGTAGGGGTGGGGTTGTTAGGGATTATGATTCTTGTCTAAAAATCGGACAAACAATGAAGTGCAGGCATTGTTATTGATAACAAGCACAAGACTATATCAAAAAATAGAAAGCCACATAGTTCAATAAGCAAAGATAATTTCATCTAATTTTAATTTATCAGTAATCTGTTCAATGGTCTCATAACAGGCACTGGATCTTGGATTAACAGCAATTTATTTGGCACAATGAAAAGCTCTAAGGTAACTGAACTAGACTACAAGCAACCCACAAGAATCTGACCTTATCCATGAACTCCAAACAAATTGCGCGCTTCCAGCAGACAACATTAACTGGCCTGGCATGACAGAAGCCATCTATGAAATTTTACGACTTCAAAGGAATCACAATAAGTATCCACCAATTCACTATACATTGTCAACCAATTAAACCAATATAAATCCTTCCCACTAACAAAAATAATCATGTGAAGAATTACGACATTCGTAATTCATTCTTCAACCAAGTAGTCCAAAAAATAATTCCTACGGACTACAAAAATCAGGGAATCACACAGAACTTAAGCACTATACAGAGAAAGGAACAATCTGGAGTCAAGGCTCTAAAATGTGTAATGTGTGGCAATGCATTTCAGTCGAGTATCGAGCATTACAAGAATATGCAAGTCTATGCGAAGCATATGCATAATTATGCGTTTTCCAATTCTTAATATTATTTTAAATTATGTTAAAATAATAAATAAATAAAATAATGCTTTCCTTAAACTTTATACATATTCTTCAAATTTTTAAAAAAAAATGCTAAAAATCATAAATACTACAATTAGTTGAACTTTATACATATTTTTCAAAATTTTAACAAAGAAATAATGCCCAAAATCATAAATATTATGATTACTTGTTAATCAATTCCTACAATTAGATTACACACGAATATCAGGTTAAAAAAATCCTAAATATTGTCCAATTCTTATCGAAGATTCCAATTCAAACTCCTTTGCATCCAAGTCATCTTCGGTATCATCCGATATAAAATTGTCTTCATCGGGTCCTTTATTTCAACTCAAGAATTTCTATTACCTCTTGTAGATGGTAGTATATCATTATTAACCTCTTCATCGTTATCATAACCATAAAAAATTCAAAATTATTCATTACTAGCATCACTTGTTTGTAAATTTAGAGAAAGACTAAGGAGACTCGGGCTCAGCATAGATAATTTACAATTCTACCAAAAAAAAATTTGATTTTAAATTATTTTTAAATGTTTGACCCTGCATATTGTTGTATATAATTCATGGTTTGATTAATTTGATGTTTGTTGGGCTTAGTTTGCTTTTTTTAAGTTATAAAAATGGGTTGAACTTTGGTAGGCTAATTTTGATACAATTTTTAACAAAAATGCGTGTGCATTTTGGTGTATAACCGTGCAAATGCGATCAACGAAATGGGTTGACCGCATTATCAATCGCATACCCTATATGTGAGATGTTTCGAAAATGCTTCAAGCATATGCACATATGTGAAGCATATGTGCGCATTTTAGAACATGGAGTAATTGAATAGCTAAACGCAAGGAAAAAGTATTGTAGCAGAGGAAATAAGAAAAAAATCTTAGAGAAGCCTTGTATATTAGATTGGTGCGACAAAATAAAAAAAGTACAGAAAAAAAAAAAAAAGATGCAAAGCTAAATTCACTTTTTTGCTATTTAACATAGCACAGTTGAACACCATACAATGCATAACGAGAAGTGCTAAAAATGCAACAGTAAATCAGGGAGTGGACGTGATGGAAAGATAATGGTACAATCTTACCCTTCTAGTTTTCAACGCATTATACAAAAGCTAATCTAGATAACTTTGTGTAGAACAAGTTCCATTCTGCCACATCCCTAGCCCTAACACAAGCAGCGCAACTGAATATAACAGAAAAAAAATGACACAACTGAATATAACAGAAAAAACTGACAGTGTTGCCATAGATCATGTTGGTGCACAACTTAATTTGGACAAATAAATGCTGCATGTCAATTGGAAGCCTAAGAAATTTGTGAGACAGTGCAACATAAAAAACCAACGCTAATATAACTATTGAGTAGGGTTCTAAAATTGATTTTGAAATACAGAAAAAAATTACACAGTGGAAGAAAATATAAAAATGTTTCTTTAAAAGCCAAGAGAGCAAGATCACCTCACGATGTTATAATTGAACTCTGTGATTAGGACAATGAAAAGTTACCCAAGCATAGTGAGACCTCTCTCTTTGTATTTCTTGGCCCGCTTCCTACTTCCCAGTGTTGAATCTTCCCAATTGTTCTCCAAGAACAACTACACAGGTGGATAGGTACTTGACTATGATGGGTATCAAATTAAATCTAGGGCAAATCCAGAAGAGAATACCCAGTAAGTGTGTGTCTTCCCATGATGGCAGTTGTCTAGGGGAGCTTACATATCCCCCATGCAATGCCTATAAGCCCCCCCATCTTGCTAAATCCCTAGTTGCCCTAGTGCCTACTCAGTCCAACATCTACGTGTTGCCCTAACAGGAAAATTCTTGTCCGATGTTTTATTGCATAAGTTATAAGCATATTATATCTAAATTGTCGCAAAATGGTCATTTCAGTTGAAGAAAGTGACAACAAAGTGGAAGAGAGTTTTGTCACTATCCCAGGAAATCGATCCAAAGAAGAAGAATTTATTTATGATGAAGAATCCCTAGAGACTTGAAATAGTTTGGTTCAAGAAGAAGAAGAAAATGATGGGCTCGAAAGAATATCTTTCATGTTATTGCACTTACCATGGCAAGATGTGTGATGTAACAATTGATGGGAGCAAACATGGTCCCAAGGAGATCAACAAGTACCTTATCCCTTAACAACATTAGATAGGCCTCTGGTTTTCTAAGTGGATATGGTATGAACCTAACTTGAAAATGGAGAAGCATCTTCATCCTTACAAGCTCTTGTGGCATTGGAACAACAATGATATAAGTTATCTTATTTCATTTTCGATTGGATAGAAATGCAAAGATGACTACAAATGGTATGAGCAAATTCAAATTGATAATGTCTCTCAAGAACCTTGCAAAACCATCTTATCCTCAATAGAAATATAACAGAAATACTCTTGCGACTTTTGAGACGAACGAGGATGGTGAAGAGCCACTTCCTAGTTTTGGTGTCTCGAATACCTTCATGATTCCCAACATTTTTCTTTATCATGGCTTAACACCAGCTTAGACTTGAGGACGAGGCTTTATGACAACAAATGTGTAGAAAACCGTATATTTAACTTCCATAAATCAAAGATTATGTTTATGATTATTGGGAAGAAAATATTATTTCCATAGTTAGCTTATTTTGTTTCCTTTTCCTTGTAATATCTCGTGAGTTATAAATAGGTGTGATAGGTCGTTGTAATTATTCATTCGATTAATAATACACAAAATCGTTTCTTCAAAATGCAATTGAACAAACATAATAATTGTATGAGAAGGAGAAAGAGGAGAGGAAGAAAAGAGAAAGGGGGACAAGATACTGATTTACACAAGAGTGTCTGATGCAACAAGGAAACAACGAAAAGTCTATTCAAGGAGAAAGAAGAGAAAAGAAATGCAGTTATCTTATTTCATTTTCGATTGGAAAGAAATGCAAAGATGACTACAAATGGTATGAGCAAATTGAAATTGATAATGTCTCTCAAGAACCTTGTAAACCACCTTATACTCGACAGAAACTCTTGTGACTTTTGAGACGAATGAAGATGGTGAAGAGCCACTTCCTACTTATGGTGTCTTGTATACCTTCATGATTCCCAACATTTCTCTTTATCATAGCAAAACAACAGCTTGGACTTGACGACGAGACTTTATGACGACGGACGCAATTGAACAAACATAATAATTGTAAACCCACCCATCCAAGCCACACAATCACCTTTATACACAAAAAACCCTTGAAACGGCGCAAAACACAACTTTGTATAGCAACAACAGGTTATTTTTTTCTTTGATTAGTGGTTTATATTGGTTTTCCCAAAAAAATGCAATAGTTAGTTCTTCTGTTATTATGTAGTTGTTTTCAGTTTAAAAAAAATATCATAAAAAAAATCGCACTATTCGTGATATTACATTCTGTCATTTTGGTCCTGGCTGACAATTACCAAATTACCTTCACTATAGGATGAACCCCACAGAACGAGTCGAGCTAAATAAACAAATTAAGACTTTACTATCTAAAAGTCTTATTCATCACAGCCTTAGTTCTTGTGCGATCCCCGTCCAACTTACTAAAAAAAAAAAGACGAATCATGACATGTGTGTCGACAGCCACACCATTAAGAAAATCATTGTTAAATATAGGTTTCGTATTCCACGCCCCAGACATACTAGATGAGCTAACAAATCTTTGTAGTTTTCTAAATAGATTTAAGGAGTGGTTATCATCAAATTAAGATTAGACCAGGGGATGAATGGAAAATGACCTTTAAGACTCAGGGTGGTTTATACGAGTGGTTAGTTATGCCTTTTGGGATGTCTAATGTGCTTAACACTTTTATGGGGGTCATGAATCATGTCCTCCAACCTTTCATTGGAAAATTTCTCGTGGTCTATTTTGATGATATATTAATTTATAGTCAATCACGAAAGCTACACTTAGTAGTGTCAACATCCGACATGTGTCGAACACGGACACGCCACATTAGTTGAAGTGTTCGTGCAACAGATGACTAAGAATTAGTATAATTCGAGTTTAACTATATCATAGTAGTTTGATTTCGACAATGTTATCTTTTATTTCAAGCTTACTTAGATAGAAGGTTTATTTAATTTTGAAGTCCTCTATATAAAGGGATTTAGGACAAGGTTTACAAATACACCTTGCCCTCAATTCTTTCCTTTGATCCCATTTTCTTCTTATTGTATACTCATGCATCAATGTCCTTATGAACATTGAAGAAACTGGAGTCAAAGTCCTCTTAATCTAGACCTGGAAGTTGAATAATAACGATGAAGTTAATGTATTAGTAGGATATATTAAGAGTTAGGGGTTTATCTTAAAATGTTAACCTTGTTAGGAGAAGTAATTCAATCCCTTGTATGTTGAATATATGTTTCATCTTTTAATCAAAATGAAATATTACCCTTAACGTGCCTCACAAGATGTGGCTCATTTGAATACATCAATCTTGGAACACAAATGCTTATTGGAGCTTAATAGATTATTATACCATATTTCCATCTTAAAAAAGCCCATCTTGTTAAAAGAAGTAGCCCAAGTTCTTGTATTCTATTTGTTAGCTTCATCTGATATATTACTCTTAACAAGATAAATTTAGTACTTGTATGCACATTAAATAGCATGCTCATATTATTACTATAAATAGGAGTCTTTGATTGTGTTTTGAACGCAACTATTGAGAATTTGAATAGTAAATTTGTTGAGAGGTGTTATCCTTCTCAGAAAACTTTTGTCTCTTTTGGTTGATTTCATTTGTGGTCCCCTAGTTTATATGTTAGAGTCCATCTAACAGAATTGTATTCTATCAGTATTTAATCGTGATGAGCGATTTTTAACTTTCCTTCAATCATATCCAACCCAGTATCATTAAGTGGGCAATGTCAAGACGAATTTTAATATTAGTACACTTGTGTCAACATATGTTATTCATATTTCATTGAATCAAGTGCATGTGTCAACATAAATTATTCATATTTCATTAAATCATTTTTATCTTCTTTTATGAATTAAAATTCATCTTGACATTGCCCACTTAATGATACTGGGTTGGATACGATTGAAAAAGTTAAAATAGCTCATCACTATTCAATGAAATATGAATAATATATGTTGACACAAGTGTACTAATCTAAGCTGATTGCAGAATGTCGATCCCTCAACAACTACTAAAATTAAGATCTTCATGTAACAAATTAAAATTAATTGTTACTAAAATGAACAAACCATTGGTCAATTCAAGTCCTACTAACATAATGAACCAAAAGCAAGCAAAAGTGTGGGAGCATTTTCTAATGTGGTGTGTTCCATAAGGAGTAAAGATAGACCGACCTGTAGGAGATATCCAAGACCAAACCTCTGAAACCAGCAAGCTCGTCCCTCTCAAAATCTGGGTCCTCCGAGAAGATTTCACCAAGAAACACATCTCTATCTCCACACGAATCAATTGATTCCTCTGCATTCAATCGTTTGGATTTGTTCAAGGATGATGACGATTTTGCAGCATTCACTCTGGTTCTTGTAATACCACCCCATAAACCGAGCTCGCGCTTGTGATTTCGAGAAGGAACTGAAGAATGAGAGCAAGTAAATACAGTGCCTCCAAATGCCTTTTTAACTTGGTAAAATTGAAATTGAAATGGAAAATGATCGTTGGAGCCATAGCCACTGAAGAGGGTCTTTAAGCGTCCCTGAGCTGTAAATTGTGCCATCACTTGGTTTCACAATTTGGGAGTTGATCGTTAAGCAGTTAAAATTTCCTTCTTGTAGGCTCACGATAATATATACGTTGAATTGAATTGAGGTAGAAGACAAGAGAAAGATGGAAGATAAACAAGAAAGCTGTTTTTGCTGCTGCTGCTCTTCTTCGTCTTCCTCCTCCTTTTTGGCGTTATTTTTCCCTCTCTTTCTCCTGCTTCATGGAAAAAATCCACTGCCACATATTCGTATCAGCGTTTCTTAAAATCTTCTACGAAATGACATGATTACCCCGAGAATATCTTCTTTCGTATACACTCCGATTCCTCTTACTGAGTTCATTTGTTTAGAGTGTGTTTGATAGATATTATTAAGTAAAAAATATATCTTAAATCACTATATAATAGGAAATATATAGTTAAAAAATAATTAAAAGTTATTGATGTTGGGAACCTACTTAATCATGCGCAGCGAAAGTAAAGCAATTTTCGATTCCCAAACAAGGATCTACATTGTATTTAGATAGAAACTGTGATAGAAATAATACCTGAATTTTGCAAACTCTTTTGCTGATTCACGAACTCCAATGATCACGATCTACAATCCAAGCTGTCCAATTGTCCAGCCTCCAATGGTGATCCACACAGAGAACAAGAATGACGGCCATGGTTTTCTTTTCTCGTGCTAGCAAGAATAATGAATAATCCATTAGGCTTTTCAAACCCTAGCAGCCTATTAATATAAGTCCAAACGGGTTGGCCCATCTCTTAACTTAACATGGTCCAACATTTAATTAATCAAATTAATTAAATCTGATCCATGAATTAATTAATTCGGGCATATTAACAAGCAACCCAATTAATTAATTATCCAACACTTGTCAATTAATTAATTGGTAAATCTCATTCTTCTGATTCTCTTTTGTGTGTGAGATATGGACGTGTGTCAATCTCAATTATCGATCATATCTTTTATCCTACTGTTAAGTCAATATAAGTCGAAAACTCTTTTTCGACTTATGAGTTCACCTTGGCCAAGGATTTCATTATCAACTTAATTGGATGAAATGTAGATCATAATCTCTTACTATCTAAGAGTGACGAATCCTCTATTGATCATTCACAACCTTCATATGATTCTTGACATATCCGAACAATGCCGTATTAGCGACCCTTGACAGAGCAACATCCGACATCACCAAAGCATGACTGTCCTCACATAAGGCACTATGATGACCTCAAGCCAAATGACCAATTCCATTACCGAATGTTAGAGATTAACCACTGACACTCAGATAGTTTTCCATGTGGAATCTCTCAGCGGGTCTCCAATGTTTTGTTCTATAACAAAACATTCACGTGTTTATTCAAGTGTCACCACACTTTAGCTTGTGAGATCAACTACTTACTTCATAAGTAAGAAATGCCACACGTGATGGTCTATCCGTAATAACGATATCCATTTCTCGTTATTACATACGACCACAGACGATTTAAGATTCAGTCATATGTGATTTGTATCTCACAATCACAACTCTCTGTGATTAACAAATCACCAAAACTTGAATCTACGAATTCTATTATTTAATTAATTAGAATATTAATTCAATAATAGATCTTGCCATAAATGTGCATCGGTTATATTTATATACATTAAAAGTGCTTATGTTCAAAGTTGATTGGACCTAGGGCATAACACTTACAATTGATGTAATAAAAAATATTATTTTATTAAAAAATATGTAGTTAAAAATGAGTTTTGAAAAAATATATACCAAACAGGGTTAGTAATTAATTTCTGATAAACTTTATAAAAGAAAAGTGGCAGGAACACGAAATTTGACTATAATAATGAACAGTAATTTTGAATGCAAAATAAAAATTAAGTCAGGATTGAAAAATATTTTTAAGTTATTAATAATGTTAGCCGGACGCAAACTTAAATTGTCTATTTCATTTTGGGGTCACTGAGCATCACATTTAACACTTCTTCCTTTTTGAAAAGAAAAAATTTAATTAAAAATAATAATTTCATTTTTTGAATAACGAGTAGTTCTCATTCTTTAGATATTGAATAATTATATCGAGTTTGGCATAGATAAACACTAGTTTATTTGACGATAAAGCCACTGTCACATTATGATCATTTCAACTTTATTAAACAACGTAATTGTCATCCCATTACCATATAAACGTGTTTATCATCACTATAACTACACAACATTACTTTTAAACATTAGGTATTCATTATCATATTACTCAATTAAAAAAAAATACATTTCATTTCAACTTTATTGGACTAAATCTTAGTGATACTGATTATCACTTTCGAGCATATGAATTTTGTGGGAGCAACTCTGACACAAAAGTATCGAGCCTTCTATGACAAACTTTTAGGAAGGGAGCTCACTCCAGGTAGCATCGACAGTTGGAAGTTGGCCTCAAAATTGAATTCATCTATATTTTCACCGTGAGAATGCCTAGCTCAACTTCAACTCGAAGAATCTATGATATAATGCAGGGCCCCGATGAGCCTTTGAAAGCTACCTTAGTTTTTCACCCAAGAAATGGTATAAATGGAATTTAATTGAAAGATTATCTAAGATCAAATTTCTAGTCAGAGTATCAGGGATAGAGGATTTGTGAACAACAAGGCCACAATTATACATGTATTAAATTTCTCTAGCGTATATTCTCTTGAAATACCCATGGAGACAAAATATCAATTATTGGTATAAAAGCCTTGGTATTAGAAGCCCACTCATTTGATTTAGACTCTGACTAGTATAATACTTTGAAAAAACAAGATAAGTCGATCGCTTATCATCATATAAATTCTTGAGATTGTATATAAATGAAAATATCGTTAGGAATTAATGGAGAAAAGTTAAATTCAAGAAAAATCCCGCATTGAATCTTGAAGCAAGAACCACAATCTCGACTTTAATATTGGTGCATCGATGGATGACAATGCTTGATATAGGTCATTTGATTGATCATTATGGTGTTGTACTTGTCCATCTATCTTTTATACAAAGTTTGGCTTTCCTACCGTTGTGCTTTCTATGTCCTCCATCATTAAGATTTTTCATTGGATTTTGTGAACGACAATCACTCTCTTCATGTATTTCATTTTAATGAGACTTTTTTATTTAATTGGTTTAAACTCTTGTAGTTAATTTGATTCATTTGTCCAATTCCATCTTTGGCATATAAATGGTACAAGTATAGAGATGATAATGCTAATGGATGGAATAATCCATATAAAGTACGACTTGAAGCATTCAAAAAGATGATTGGTATCTCATAAGTGTTATAAATAAAGTTATACCAGTTTGTTATAATACTAGTTTGTTACGAAAAATAAGAATTGGCAATATGAAAATATAAAACAAGAACACAAGATTTATGTGAAAATCCAAATACGAAAAAAAAATCACGGGTAGAAAATGAGAATTTACTAATATCAAAATATGGAGGATTAGAATGTAAGGATGATTTTTTCAAGATGTTTACTCATATTTATAATACAAAGAAGAGCCTAACATGTCGTGGAGTTGAAATATAATAGGTCCAACTAATAATTGAGTGTTTGAGATAAGACTGCCGCACGAGCGACTATCAGCAGCCATCGAGCTGTGAATCTACCACTCGAGTGGCTACCTCATGCTTAGCAAGCGTTGACTTTTTGAAATGGCACTCGAATGGCTCCTGAGCTATTAATGAGAAGCCATGCACAATTCCCTCTCCTAATCCAATTTGGACTTCTTCAAGTTATACTACCAACTCTCAATAGACTTTCAATAGAATTCGAGTCACACTCAAACTTAAATCTCCACATTGACACGAGTTCCAATGCAAAGAACAAACTTCACTCTTTAATAAAAATTCTACAACAAAACTCTCCACCTCTTTCCACAAAAGTACTGAAGGGGCTAACTCATCAGCAATTACCAAATAGGGTAAAAAAAAAACCATAAGAGATCTTATATTATCAAGATCTCCACAAAATTAGAATTAACACATCAAACTGCTTCTATAGAAGGTTCTTCACTAGACTCATTACCTTCGATCATATTCAAAGTATAAGAAACCAAATGAGCTTCACCGTACCTTTGTGGAAGTCCAATATTTATTCTAGGTTTGAATTTAGCAATAGAATACTATGGCACTACTGGTGGTGGTGACAAAGCAACATTACTTTAACTTCTGAACTAGATTGAGATGTATTCTCCAATGTAGACCTTGAACAAAACTCCAACGGTACTAAACCAATCTCAAACACCACCTGAGTGCTTAATTTCTGTTGATTCATATAAAAAGATTATGTAGAGCCCTGCAAAATATATAACTGGGACATTATCTACCCTTCATCACAACACGAGCACCTTTACTAACCTTCATAACTCCACCTTCACCAGTGCACTTGTATTCTTTTGAATTAAAAGTACTCAAGAAGATAAATCCTTTCTTCAATTATGGAATACGTCTCACATCACCAAGTGTCTTGATCGTCCCATCAAATATATTAATCCTGATACTTCCAATACGAGCTATCTTACAATATGCATGATTTTCCATCGTCAAACCACATATGGAAGTCATTTCATATGTTGAAAACCAATCCCGATTAGGACACGTGTGAAACGTGCAATGTATAGGTTTGGAAACACCATAAAAAATAATCAAAAGTTCTCCATCACTATAGCAATCTTTTGCAATACTGGCTTCATCTGAATTTTCTAGTTGTTTTTCCTTCATATTAGTATAAACCAATTTTCTTTATCTTGTAATTTATAGCAATCAAATTTAATGTGCTTCTTTTCTTGCAATAATTACAAATTCTAGGTTTGTGATTAGACTTTGATCTAACCTTCACGTAACTACCATGAACAAGCTCGTCTCCATGAGACAATCCACAAAATTGAGATTTATTTGTGGAATATCATCAAATTATCGGGAAATCTACAATAATCAAGGAAGGAGACAAATAACCATTATTGGGATTCTTGTGATGAAGAACAACAATAGATTGGCATGTTTCATCTTGTTCGTTGTAATTGAACCTGATGATTTTTTTACTATATATTTGTTTAAGTCCAAAATTATGAATGGTTGGATACACTTCGTTAGGATGAGTTTAGATTTTTAATAATTATTTATTGCGTGTTCTATTGCTTTCAATTGCTCGCGCATCAATTGATTCTTTTAGAAATAATATTGAGATTGAAGATGATGTATTAATCTGTCTCATGCTATAAATGACATAGGTATTATAAGAGATAATTAAAAGCTATGCAATTTGGAAAGAATTCATGTATGTTAAATCATTCATATGTGTATGAGTTTACATACATATATATAGTAAGTTCGGGTATATAAATAGAAATTTGATTGATAACACATGAAAAGCGGCTAAATGAATTGTGATTAGTTAATGTTAAATAACTTGAGTGAAATTGGAGATTCTAACTATTTAATCTCATAATCTTCTCAAACGTCATATAAGTGGATTACCTTAGTTTAATTTAGTAAAATTTTAGTTACAAAAAAAATATTGAGTTGATATTTGGTTACTATGTTGTCGGAAACTGAGCCGTTAGGAGAGGGGGGATGAAAGGGTAATAATGGAATGTAATGTGCATTGTACTCCACTTTATCTTTTTCTATATGTTTTTGATAAGTGCATTTCGTTCACCTATTTAGATTGTCAAAACATGGATATTTGTGATTATTTGGATTGAATTGAGGCTAAATTTGTGTTTATTTTATGTTTTAGGTTCACATCGACGAATACAACGAAAATGGAGAAAATTATGCAAGAAAGGGAGTTAATCGATGTAAAAGGAGAAGACGAGGACTAAAATGCAAATAATCATAAGTTAGCTCGAAGCGAGAAATGAAAGTCGAGAGTGCAATGATTCAATTGGACATGATGAGAAGGGCATGGATGTGATAGAAGTAGAAAAGGGTGCAAAAAAGAAAGCTTGTGGAAAGTTTAGGGGCCAAATTGCAATTGGTCCCAAACAAGCTACAAGGCGTGCACCCTCATATGCAGGCGAGGCGCACACCTCACACCAAGGCAGCCTTGACTGAGGCTGCCCAAACACCTAAGGTGTGCACCTCAAGCCAAACGGGGACAAAAATTTACCTTCCTTATTTTGTTTTGGTAATGTTTTAGGACAAATTTTGGAGGGATAATAAAAGGAAAAATTTCGTGACTTTTGAGATTGAGTCATATTATGATCACAAAGAAGATAAAAACTCACATTGAAGAAGGAATTCACCATTTGGATCCGATTTCGAAAGCTTGAAGTGAAGATTTCCAGATCTTCTTCATAGTTATGATTCGGGTGATGGTTTCCTTTTATTTTCTATGTAACTTTTATATTAATATGCTAGGCTAAATTTATTTGTATTGGATGAATGATGAAACTCTTTAATTTCTAGTTTTTAATTCAAGACTTGTTATTTTTAGTTTAATTCTTGTGTTGTGATTTTATCAACATGCTTACTCATATTGTTTTAGTGTTTGCGCACCATTAGGGCAATAAGTTGCTTATTCGTAGTGTTGAAAAACTCATGATAGGTAGAATACTGTTTATAGAACACATGAAAAATAAAAATTAGGAATAATATTTATGAAGTGTGCGATCGTGTGTGATAATCCTAAATTTCAATGCATGTTTGTCATATGAATGCGGACTAGGAATAAGATCATGTCGTGATCAACATAGATTTATTATATCTTGGAAGATAATAGTGAATAAAAGTGGAATTATTGATCGTCACGACTGCAAGGATTGAATTAATTATCACAAATTGAGAATTGAAATCAAGAGTCGATTAGTGAAGTCGAAAATCCAATACATTCACCATCCTTAATTTAAACAAATATTCATTGCTCACATAGTTATAAAACGTAGTTAAATACAAACCAAACATATTTTGTCACAATCACGAATTTACATATATTGAATACACTAGAATTAAGTTTTACTTCCTATGGGACAATAACTCTCTCATCATGATTATTATTTGTACAATGAACCCGTACACTTACACGATTATTTTGTAACAAGTTTTTGGTGCCTTTACCGAGAAGTAACGGTATTAATTTTAGTTATTGATATTCTAGATTCGTCTTTATTGTTATTCTTGTTGTTTTAGGCTACATTACATTACTTTGTTCTCTTTGGTCTTGATTCTTTTCAAGCAGACTTGGTTTATGCAAGCTCCTGACGAGGATGATCTAGCTCTAATAGATCACGAAATCGAAAGGACATTCAGAAATCGCAGAAGAGGACAACGTCAAGCAAGGAGAATAGCTGATAATTAGAATCAACAACAGAATCAGGTTCATGTTCCAATTCACAATCAACTACTGCAACCAAATCAACAAAGAGCCATCCATAACGAATCTCCCATTTTAGTTGGGGATTAGGTAAATCCAATTTTTGTTCCAGTGCAACCAGCTGTGGTTTATTCTCTATTCGGACAACCTAACTTTCACCTCATGCCGGATGTCATAAATCTTTTCCAAAATCATCAAGACATCAGGTTTTTTGGGAAATTCTCGAAGAATCCTCATGAACACATTTCAGCATTTCTCATGTTATGTGAAGTTATTAGTAACGAAGAGATATCGACAGATGCACTGAATGCAACTATTCCCTTATACCTTGAAGGATGCTGTAAGAGAATAGTTCATCTATTCACCTCCAGGGAGTATACAATCGTGGAATGATATGGTTCAAAAGTTCACCATGAAGTTCTTCCCACCTTCTCGAGCTCACCAAATCAGGAATGAAATCCACACATTCAGGCAGAAAGAATTTGAGAGCTATTCTGAAGCATGGGAGAGGCTCAAGAATCTGTTTAGAAAATGTCCTAGCTTGGACGTTTCGAAGCGGGCTAAACAATATCTCTTCTATAACGGACTACACCAGGAGTTCAGAAATATGATAAATGCTTCTGCAGGAGGATCAGTGATGAAACTTGACGTCGATGATGCATATGAATTGTATGAAAAGATACCTAAGAATCAATCGATGTGACCAACCGATATGAATTAATCGATGCTCCAAACAATCAGGGGCAATGATAGGGACAAAGAGGAAACAATCAGAACAGGCCACCAGGGTTCCAACATCATCAACAATAAGAGAGGAAGTCGTCATTGGAAGATTTGCTATCTCAGTACATCACAAAGACTTATACCAATTTTCAGAATCAACAGACTTCGATCAAAAACTTGGAACAACAAGTGGACAGATATCAGCCGCATTGTTAGGCAGAACTCAAGGGACCTTGCCAAGTAATACTGAGACTAATCCTAGGGAGCAAGTCAAATCAACCACTATATTAAGTGGAGTTTAGCTACCAGAAATACATATGAAGAGACAGCAACTAGCATAGAAAAGGTACCCGCACTAGGTGATGAGCATACGAATGAGTAAGACAAAATTTTAGAGGAAAATCAAATTAAGTCACCAGAGAATTTGCAGGTGAAGGCAACTACCTCTGTCAAAACATATATTCATCCGATTCCATTTCCATAGGGACTACAGAAACATAAGCTCGACAAGCAGTTTCAAAAATCTTTGGATGTATTTAAAAAGTTGCACATGAACATACCGTTTGTTGAAGCTCTAGCTCAGATGTCAAACTAAACAAAGTTCATGAAAGATATTCTATCAAACAAGAGGAACCTGGAGGATAATGAGACGATCATGCTTACTGAAGAGTGTAGAGCAATTCTCCAACATAAGTTACCGCCAAAGTTAAAAGACCCAGGGAGTTTTACTATTCCTTGAAATATTGGTAACTTATATATAGATAAAGCATTATGTGATTTTAGGAGCAAATATTAATTTAATACATTGATCTCTTTTCAGAAGATTAGGTTTGGGGGAAGCAAAATCTACTAGAATTTCGTCGCAGTTGGTTGAGAGATTGATCAAGTATCCTAGAGGCATTTGTGAAGACATCTTTGTGAAGGTCGATAAATTTATTTTCCCAGTAGATTTTATTATTCTGGATATGGAGGAGGATAAAGACGTCTCGCTCATTTTGGGTTGTCCATTTTTTGCTACGGGAAGAGCTCTGATTGATGTATAGAAGGGTCAGTTAATATTGAGATTACATGATTATGAACTGAAAATCAACGTGTTTAAGGCTTTCAATTTCAGAACGAACCAGATTCTTGCATGCAAATTGATGTAATCAAGGAAGCAGTAACATGGACGTTCAAACTTAATCATCTTCAAGACCATCGGAGGCTTGTTTGGTGCACTCTCAAGATTCTCCATTGGAGAAAGAGGAAGCAGAAGAATGTGCACGTTATTTGGCAGCTATACCATCCATCTTCAAGCACCATGGTTGGAGCTTGGTAAAGGCCCCACAAAACCTTTACCATCTATTCAGCAAGCTGCAGCTCTTGAACTCAAACAACTATCCTCACACCTTCAATATACATAGTTGGGAGAAAAGAATTCACTTCCGATAATTATTTTGAATATACTCACAGAATTAGAGAAAGATCAATTGTTGAAGGTGCTTCGGGATCACAAGATAGCGATAAGATGGACCATCTCGAATATAAAAGAGATCAGCCATTCCCTTTGCATATACAAGATACTGATGGAGGATGATTACAGAGCTTCGATTGAGCATCAACACAGATTAAATCCTACTATGCAGGAAGTGGTAAGAAAAGAGGTCTTAAAGCTTTTGAATGCCAAGATTATCTACCCTATATTAGACAGCCATTAGGTTAGCCCAGTACAGATCGTGCTGAAAAATGGATGATCACAGTAGTTCCAAATGAAAATAATGAGCTCATTTCTACGCACACAATCACTGGATGGAGAGTTTGCATTGATTATCACAAACTTAATAATGCATGGATGAGGAAGGATCACTTTTCCTTTCCTTTCATTGATCAGATGTTGGAGAGACTAGAGGGACATGCTTATTACTTCTTTCTGGATGGTTACTTAGGATACAACCAGATTCTTATAGCACCGATGATTAAGAAAAGACTACCTTCACATGCCCATATGACACTTTTGCATATAAAAGAATGCACCAACAACTTTTCAGCATATGATGTCTATCTTCTCAGACATGGTGGGAAATATCATTTAGGTATTCATGAATGATTTCTCAGTCTTTGGGAAGTTATTTGATGAATGTCTTGAACATTTGGGTAAAGTATTGCAACGGTGTGAGGACACCAACCTTATGCTAAATTAGGAGAAATGTCATTTCATAGTTCAGGAAGGGATCGTGCTAAGGCATTTGATATCACCTAGATGTATTAAGGTGAATAGAGCTAAAATACAAGTCATTGAGAAACTACCACCGCTGGTGACAGTGAAAGAAGTTAGAAGTTTTTTGGGTTACACTAGGTTCTACCGTCGATCATCAAGGACTTTTCCAAAATCTCAAAGCCTTTATGCAATTTATTGGAAAAAGGGGCTTCATTTCACTTTTCTGAATACTGTTTAACATCGTTCAACACTCTAAAGGAAAAGTTGATGTCTGTTCCAATTTTTACTACTCCAGATTGGTCTTATCTGTTTGAACTTATGTGTGATGTTAGTGATCATGCAGTGGAGGCAGTGTTGAGTCAACGCAAAGAAAGAATTTCATATGCTATTCACTATGCCGTAAGACTTTAGATTAGGCTCGGATAAATTATGCTACTACAGAAAAGGAGCTGTTGACAGTGGTATTCACATTTGACAAATTTAGGCCATATTTGATTGGGTCAAAGGTAATTGTCTACATGAATCATACTACTTTGAAATATCCGATGAGCAAGAAGGACGCAAAATCGAGACTTATTAGATGGATACTCTTGTTGTAAGAGTTCGACTTGGAGAATAGAGATAAAACAATTGGAGTGAAAATGTTGTGCAGATCACTTATCTCGTCTTGAATCATAGGAGTCAGATCATATGGAGGAAATCAATGAAGTTTTTCGGATGAAATGCTATTTCAGATCATTACTATTCCATGGTATGCAGATTACGTAAATTATTTAGTCCGCTCCATCATTCCACCGGAATACTCAAGTCATCAAAAGAAGAAATTCTTCAGTGATTTGAAACACTATTTTTGGGATGATCGATTTCTTTATAGAAGGGTCCGGATCAAATTATATGCCGTTATGTACCGAAAGTAGAGCAGCATCAAGTCCTAGAATCCTGCCACACAACACCGTATGGAGGTCATTTTGCAGCAATCAAGACAACATGAAAGGTACTACAATCGGGTTTTTATTGGCCTACGTTGTTCAAGGATTCACATTATATAGTAAAAAATTGTGATAAGTGCCAAAGGACCGAAAACATATCTAGAAGGAATGAGATGCCCTTAAACAACATTCTAGAAGTTGAGATATTCGATGTTTGGGGTATCGAATTCATGGGACCGTTCCCCTCTTCCTACGGTCAACAATATATATTGGTGACAGTGGATTATGTATCCAAGTGGGTTGATGCTATGGCGTTACCAACTAACGATGGTCGCGAGGTAATTCAGTTTTTGAAAAAGAACATTTTCACAAGGTATGGTACTTCGATGGCTATTATTAGTGACGGTGGAAAGCATTTCTGCAATGCTTATTGACTTCATTATTAGCTAAATACGGATTAAAACATTGTGTCGCGACTCCGTATCATCCGCAAACTAGTGGCCAAGTAGAGATCCCTAACAGGGAGGTGAAAAAGATTCTCGAGGCGACAGTCAATGCATCACGAAAGATTGGGCTAGAAAATTAGATGATGTATTTGGAAAGGCTTGTCATCTACCGGTTGAGCTCGAGCATAAGGCATGTTGGGCAACACACTTGCTAAATTTTAATATGAAGGCAAGAGGGGAAAAGAGGGTTCTTCAACTTCATGATCTCGATGAGTTTCATTTGGAATCCTATGAGAATGCTAAGATTTATAAAGAAAAAACCAAGAAATGGCATGATAAGCATATACGGGAAAATGAGTTTGAGGTTGGTCAGTAAGTGTTGATGTTCAACTCATGCCTCAAGCTCTTTTCGAGAAAGCAAAAATCTAGGTGGTTGGGTCCTTTAACGGTTTTGACTGTGTTTCCGCATGGTACTGTGGAAATAGTATCTCAAGATCAGCAAAAGAGGTTTAAGGTGAATGGACAAAAGTTGAAGGCTTATTGGGGAGGTGACTACTCTACTGAGAAAACAACCATGCCACTGCATACTGCAGACTAGCCTAAGCAACAAAGTCGAGCTATAAACTATAAACCAGCACTTATTGGGAGGCAACCCAATTCTCTTCCCCTTTTATTTATTCAATTTTAATGCATTAGATTATGATTTTTTATTACTTAGGTAGATTAATGTAGAGTCAACATTATTCATCTATTGCATTAGTCACACGAGTCTTACATGTGTTCACTTGAGTTTCAAACGGGAATTGCATGAGTTCAGGGGATGTTACCATTCTACTTGGGAAAAAAAATAGCACATGGATAAAGGAAAATTAGAAATTTTTTGAACGTGTCTACGTATTTAAATATTATGCATTTTTCTATTTTTGGGGGTTATACCACTTGTTATTTTCAGTTTTAGTTTAAAATAATAATAATTAAAAAAAACTAAAAACTAAAAATAAAAATATTAACAGGGGGCACACCCATGAGAACCAGGGCGCGTGCGCCTCAAACTCCACTAGGCACGTGCGCCTCGTCCGAGTGAGGGGTTTCAAAACCCCTCTACCTGGTTTGTTTAGCCCATTTTCCCCTTTATTTCTTTCCTTCCCCATTCACTCCCAAACACCATTTTTTCTCTACCTTGCTTCTATGTCAAATTTTCTTGCAATTCTTATGGTTAAGGCTATGCAATGTGTGGTCATGGAGGTTGGGCTAAGGTATTCTTGGCTTTCACTTATACTTTTGTGGTGTTTGGGCTTTCAATCTAATCAAGAATATTTTTGGTTGTTCATTCTTAGATGTGTCTACCAAGTGTTTGATAAAGTGTCCCTATGAAGTGTTTAGCTATAATTGTGCACCACACTCATCCCTCACACTTTTAGTTATGAGAAGATCATTCTTACACGTTTGCATTCTTATATGCACCGTCTTTTGTACACAATTAGGCAATGCATGCATTTGGGCATTCCATCTTTGCATTACGCACAATTGACTCCTTATTCCATATATCCGATGCATTTTACTACTCTTTTATTGGTCACATTAATTTCACCTTTGGACTAATGGTTTCCTTCACATTATAATAGAATGTCGTCGAAATGACAACGAGTAGCCTCTATATCTAAAGGAAAAGAATCGGTTGGCGCATTTGGCACTATAGCACGTACACGTGTCGACGACGGCGGAATGAGGCATTTTCTTAGTGCTGAGCACAAGGGACTTTTTGAGAGAATACTCCAGAAGAGGAAAATGTGGCCGGAGATGCACGTTGTTCTAGATGCTTTCAAGGGCTATGTGATCTCTACTCTTATGGTAGAGCATGTAGGCAGGTGTGATAGAAAAGCCCCATCGGATGTATCCAACTTTGGTTCAGGAATTTTATGCCAACTTTAACAAACAGATCGACGATCCAAATCTGACCATGATCACTACACTTGGGTTAGGGATAAGTGGGTGATGTTCACCACGAGGTAATTGATGAGTATTATCCTTTAACTCAGGACAACGTCATCCCTGTACCTCTGGACTATGGCCCTCGTTGTTCAAATGCTCTACGGCGACCAGGGTGAAGTAGGAAAAGAGTTTGAATATAATCGATTGACTCGCTCGTTGACAATACTGATGACATTTATCTGCCACAATATTGAGCCCATCTTGCATATGTCTACTTTCAAATTTGCTAAAGCTAGACTTCTCTTCCACTTAGCACGGGGTTTCAAGATTGATTTGGGAACATTCATCTACAACCAAATTGTTGAGTTTGGTTTAACACCGCAAGCATGTTAGAAGATGATTTTTCCCAGCCTTATCAGTGGGATATGTTTATCCTCGGAGGTACGACTCTTTCCCATGGAGCAGTCGGCTCCACCTGATGTCGCTATCAATCGTACATCCGCTGGAAATTCGTGGCAACATATCCTTGCAAGCAGACAGCACCATTAGCAGCAACAACAACAGCTACCAGGGGACATACCACTACTACAACTTGACCCTATCGCTGACACACCACTCCTACGATAGTTACATGTAGGATGAACTGAAACCATCCAAGGCATGCTACGAATAGAGCTGATGTTGTAGTACTTGGATTTGAGAGTTGGTCACGTGGAGACCCGCACCAATACTATACATGACCATATGATGCTGGTGCGGGAGGATGCGTCCAGTGCGAGTAGGAGGGTCGATTTATTTTTCGATAGAATGAATCATTATGTTGGCCGGATTGATAAGCTTAGTATCTGGGTTGATCATTCCTATGACATGATGTGAGGTATGCATGGACGACTTGATGAGAGTTATGCTATGGTGCACGACATCTCGAGCGAGATGGGCCAACAATTTGTTCTGTTATGAGAGATTCTTACACGCTTGCCTCCGCACCCCCTTCATCTTCTCAGGTCCTTTAGGTTTCAACGATTAAATACCTTATCCACTGCCACTTTCAGATTGACTTGTGGAGTAACCACTTTCCCTATCCGCCCTACTTTTTGTTCTTTATCTTATTCTATGTTTTGTACATTGAGGGCAATGCACGTGATAGGTTTGGGGGTGGTTGGATCTATTTATGATCATTTACTGTTGAGCATAGTTTACAGCATTTGTGTTGTTGTCGTTACTACATTTGCGGATTGTCGTGTGTTTAGTTTTAAAAAAAAACTTTTATTCTTTTCAATCTTAATGTATGTTTGTGTAGGGTGAATAACCTTGTCAACATTGATGTATATGTTGGAGATGTGTGTTAGACTTAAATTGTGGAGATATTATACGTTAAGTTGATTGATACATGTTGATGTAAAACTTGAATTTTATTGCGCACTATACTCATGTTTCGCATTTTGAGTTAATGAATTGGTTCATACTAGGAGAGAAGTTGAACATAGTTGATTCAATCCTAAAAAAACTCTTGATCATATACTTTCCTACACCATTTATAAAATAGTTTGGAAATGGTTAAACTAGTATAGGGAGACATTGAGATGAATAGGGGTTCCATGTGTGAAATTATTGTGTGGATTAACCATCAAGATGAGATTAGGTAAAAATCCTAAGTCAATGGTCAATTTTCTAGAATAAGTAGTTTAAAGGGTATTGCACTAATTGTGACAAATGAAAAGATAAAACGGTTTAATGGAAAAAACTTCTCTTCGAAACCTTTTTGACTCGGGTAATTAAGCATGTAAGGGTCTTTAAAACATGATGCCCTATGGTCATTTGACTTGGGAGTCATCGGTCGAAAGCTCGCTACAGGAGTCACTTAGTTGCTTAATGGAGAGAAGTAAAAAAAATTCAGATACAAAGATTAAGCCCCAAACGCTTATTTTAGAAAATTAGATTGTTGACAAAAGATTGTTAACTTAATTCATTCTTGGAGGGTGAAAAATAAAATCCGAGAACCTTTGTTCATTGAAATGTTAACTTGTACTGGCCAAACTTATGTGAGCTAGAGAGGGCGAAAATTAGAAATAAGCTAAAATCTCAAATTCGGAGCACACCTAGGGAAAATAAAGTGAAAACTATAAGTTTGGGGGTATGTGTATCTCTCGAGTAGAGTAAGGAAATATTAGACTGTTGGGGATTGGAACTGAATCAATCATGAGTTTGATTTGTGGCATGAGTATATACACACACACGTCAAGTTTCGCATGAAACATGTGGAGATTGATTTAAATTTTGTGAATTAAACTTAATTTTTATATTAACACAAATCCCAATGCTGACACATGGCAAGTTATCTCGCCCAATTGTTGAGTAAAGTCACATTTTTTTGTTTGAGGACAAACAAATGTTCAAGTTTGGGGGATTTGATAAGTGCATCTCGTTCACCTATTTAGATTGTCAAAAGGGTAATTAGCGCAAAACCTCCCTACCTTCGATTTCTTGGCGTATAAGTCCCTACCTTTACCTTTTCTTGCGCAAAACGTCCTTCCGTCCACAAACCATTAGAATTCACCGTTAAATGAAAAAAATTGGTTTTTTTTTAATTTTCCACAAGTAAGGGTAAAACCGTCCAACCACCATAACTTCACAGTACTTCACATCTATCTGACCTTCTTCTTCTTCAAATGTTATGCATAAACTAAAAAGTACAAGTAATATGAAAATTAATTTGGATGATGTTGTAAAATATAAAGAAAAATGACGGAAATCACTATATTTCTGGTTGAACTTCATCATGATGACTTAAATCTAAAAAAATATTTGAATGGTATATGAAGAGATTGACCGTGGTTGATAAAATTAAGATGTTCATCCCCATTTTGTGCTTACGAAGGGTGTAAATAAGGGATACAGTGAGAAGAACAATTAAAATGTGTTTCTGTGAATGGAGGTTTCGAATAAGAATGGAGAAGATGATGAACACGAACGAGTCTTTTTCCCAATTTAGCATGAAATTGTCTTTGCAAGAAACATCCATACTTGCACTTTATCTTTGCGAGAAACATCCCCATCTTTATATTGTATTGGTGCAAAACATCTATACCTTTACATTGTCTTTTCGTAAAACATCCATACCTTTGTTAAAAATTGTGCAAAACGTCCTTGTCAGAAACAACCCACAAACCCCATTTATATGACCTGCAACTCACATCCCTAACACCCATTTCGAACACAGCAAAACCAATAATCAACAACCAAGCTCACTAACCAAACCTAGCAATTACAGTACTCAACAATCAAACGCAATAACCTAAATTCAACAACAAATAGTGAGGACATATAATATTACAATCATGATGCAAAAACATATACACTTTCTGTCCAGTTCAAAAACATCAACAAAACATATACAATTCAACATATCCTACAGCAATTACTATTGTAGTGAATGAACCTTAACCATATACAATTCATGTGCAGTGATTCATTGAACAAAAAACTGATTTTTCTTAAAAAGAAGCTAAAACCAGTAGCAAAAAAAAGCTAAAACTAGTAGAATAATCATATTAATTCTGTACTGTTGGTAGTGCCCCTTTGTAGGTCCTACTATTGTGTCCTCGTGTACCACATTTCTTGCATGTCATTATCAGCATTGCTCTTTTCCTTGGAGCTGATGTGGCTGGACCAGACTGACTCTGACTTGAATAAGTCTTTCTAGATCTCTTTGATTGACTTGATGCCACTTCATTAGGCTCTTTCCTTCTATTTTTTTGGCCTCCCAGCCCTTTTTGTGTACACTGGTGCTTCGAGAGGATTGAGATCGGGGTTAGGCCATGAGTCCGGGCCTGTGATGGAGGAGATGGATGGAGTATAAGTCATCAGATATACCTCATTCTTGTAGATGCCATCTACATACTCCATTACATTAAAGCCCCTCGATGCAACTGTGGAATTACATGGCAACAAGGAATTCCTGACAATTGCCAAGCACGACATGTGCATGTTTTTGGCCTTAGGTCCACAACATTTAGTACGGTGCTTGCATTGTGTCGAACTTGAAACCTTTCATTTCCTGCATATTCAGCCCAGTCCACCATTGCAAGTCCACTGTTCTTGTCAAGAATTTTTCGAATTATAGGGCCTATTGATGCTGTTCACCTATCGGAGGACTCTTTACGGACAACAATCTTCTTCATCAAATAAATTCGAATCTCCTATAGCATTGTCAAAATGGGCTTTCTCTTGCGCTGACAATTGTACTATTAAATGATTCGCATAAGTTGTTTAGAAGAATGTCACATTTATTGCCTTCTCTGAAATGGGATTTACTCCAATGAGATGCCGGTTTTGATTCAAGCCATTCGTATGCAGCCTGGTCTAAGTCCAACATTCGCTGCATGTGTTGAAGCCACTGACACAGTTGTCGTTATGGCTGCATCCCACATACAATTTTCTGCTTTTTCTTACAGTCGCTCATTTCTCACTATGGGCTTCAACAAATCGTGAACGGTGAACGACGAGGCGGGAAACGAAGATGAGAAGGTGGTGAACGAAATATGACGAGATGGGTTAGGCATGAGATGGAAAAACCAAGTTCGTCTCCCTTCCAAGTAAGTGTTTTGCGTAACGAAGCGAGATAGATGTGAAGTACTGTGAAGCTATGATAGTTGGACGGTTTTACACTTATCTGTGGAAAATAAAAAACTAATTTTTTTATTTAACGGTGAATTCTAACGGTTTGTGGACGGAAGGATGTTTTGCGTAAGAAAAGGTAAAGGTATGGACGTTATGCGCCAAGAAATCGAAGGTATGGACGTTTTCCACAAAAACCACCAAAGGTAGGGATGTCTTGCCCCAATTACCCTTGTCAAAACATGGATATTTGTGATTATTTAGATTGAATTGTTGTTAAATTTGTGTTTATTTTATGTTTTAGGTTCACATCGATGAATACAACGAAAATGGAGAAAATGATGCAAGAAAGAGAGTTAATCAATGCAAAAAGAGAAGATGAGGACTAAAATGCAAATAATTGAAAGTTAGCTTGAAGTGAGAAACAAAAGTCAAGAGTGCAATTATTCAATTGGACATGAAGAGTAGTAAGGATGGGATAGAAGTAAAAAATGATGCCAAAATGAAGCATGTGGAAAGTTTAGGAGCCGAATTGCAATTGGCCCCAAACAGCGCCCTCACCTGTAGGCGAGGTGGGCGTGCGTGAGGCTGCCCAACACCTAAGGCGTGCACCTTAGGTTATACTAGGCACGCGCCTCGAGCCAAACAGGGACAAAAATTTACCTTTTTTTATTTTAGTAATGTTTTAGGGCAAATTTTGGAGGGATAATAAAAGGGGAGATTCCATGACTTTTGAGATTGAGCCATATTTTGAGCACAAAGAAGAGAAAAACACATTGAAGAAAAATGAATTCACCATTTGGATTCGATTTCGAAAGCTTGAAGTGATGATTTTCGGATTTTCTTCATAGTTATATGATTCGAGTGATGACTTCCTTTTATTTTCTGTGTGATTTTTATATTAATATGTTAGGCTAAGTTTATTTGTATTGGATGGATGATGAAACTCTTTGATTTCTAGTTTTTGATTCAAGACTTGTTATTTTTAGTTTAATTCTTGCATTGTGATTCTATTAACATGCTTACTCACATTTTTTTAATGTTTGCAGTTATTATGGCAATAAACTGTTTATTCGTAGTGTTTGGAAACTCACAATAGGTAGAACACTGTTTATAAAACACATGAAGAATAAATATTAGGAATAATATTTATGAAGTGTGCGATCATGTGTGATAATCCTAAATTTCAATGCATGTTTGTCATATGAATGCGGACTAGGAATAAGATCGTGTCGTGATCAATATAGGTTTATTATATCTTAGAAGAAAATAGTAAATAAAAGTGGAATTATCGATCGTCACGAGTGCAAAGATTGAATTAATTATCACAAATTGTGAATTAAAATGAAGAGTCGATTAGTGGAGTCGGAAATCCAATACATTCATCATCCTTAATTTAAAAAAGTAATTCATTGTTCGCATAGTTATAAAACGTAGTTAAATACAAACCAAACATATTTTGTCACAATCACGAATTTACATATATCGAATACACTAGAATTGAGTTTTACTCCTTGTGGGACGATAATTTTTTCATCACGATCATTACTTGTACAACGAATCCGTACTTTTGCGGGATTATTTTGAAACAATTTCTCAAGAATGGTTGTATTCACACCATAATTTTTATATAAATACATCATATTTTAATTACAATAAAGGTCATAAACTTTTATTTATTCTCACATTTATATCCTTAATTTCTTTTTCATCACATTCTTACTTTTATATTTCATTGATAAAAAAAACTTATCCGTAGTCAGGATTTTCATCCAAAAATATTGTTAACATGTTTTAAAATGAGGGTAAAATATTTAATTATATTTTTGTATTATTATTTATTTTGCTTATTTAAAAATGCAATGTGCAAATGAGTCTTTTACTCTATCTTAAAGGAAATTTTAAAACGAAACCATAATAAGGAACAATTTATGATAAATCAAGAATAAGAATACGGTGAAAATAGTTTGATATATAAATGTGATAATATGTAAAGGCCATGAACCTTTCATTCAATTAAAATGTAGTCTAATAATTCAAAATTTATAGTTGTGTATTTATTAAAAATTTATTTTATTAGTGGTATATTTATAACGTGGGGATAAATAAAAGTGCAGGTAAACAGGATAAAATTGTCACTAAGGATGAGTCTAGCTAATTAATCAGAAATTGAGGTTCAGTTTGTGTAATGAAAAAGAAAAAAAATAAAAAATCATTAGAGACGGTAATTCACCCTTGAATATTTAATCTGAATTTCGTCCTTCTAAAAGTTTAATTGTTAGAAATTTCATATATTTAGAAAAAAAATGTATTTTTTCTAGGGCGTGAAATGATAGTGAAAAATTTGTATAACTAAGTTTTAGATTTACATTTACATCTACAAAGCATGTGCATTGCACAATGAGAGAATTAATAGCGAAAAAAGTGTTTTTAAAAACACATTTTAAGCTGAGCTAGATATGCACTAAAAATCGTCAACCTAAATCCTGAAACATTTGGTGGAAAATTGAAAATTAAAATAACACTCAATGATACCATGTTTACTACGACTTAGATATTTTCCTTCATCATCAACGAAAAATTCAATTTCAATGTGAGAGTATTCAAATACAAAATAAAATTGTTACAAGGAGCGTGAAAGGACCTAGTAGAATACACAAGTCAACTACATATTTTACAAAATAAAAGCATTAAAAAGAAAAGTAAAAACTCAGCTCAATATTTCCTTCAGAAAAATGCAAAATTTACATTAACAAGGCAAGGTACCATATAACAAAACTTTATTGCTTCGCAGCCAATCCTCCTTCCATTAACAACTGCGGTAGCATCACTTAATCACTCATCTTTTAATAGAAAAATAGAACAAAACAACATCGACAGCTAGCAGTTAATAGATTGCTCATTGTGGCATGTAGCCGCTGATTGTAATTAAAACTTGTTAAGATTAATGTTGTATTGGCAACTCTTTAGACAAAATGATTATTATAAAAGAATATGATTGTTGTAAAAGAATTGTAGAAGTCAAGGAGTAGTTGGAGGGTTGTATAAATGAACTAAGAGTTTTTGGGTTCGAGTATGAAATAAGGAGAAAGAGTCACCGGATTTACGTTAGCATGTCGCCTAGCTGATGTTTGAGGTGAAAAAGCAGAATCACTGTCGTCCACCTCTCGCTTGAGCGACACACCTCTTGCTCGCTTGTTACTAGTTTTGTGCTCGAGTGACAGTATTTTCCTAGAAACCCCATTTCACGTTCTTTAAGAGTTCTATCTATCATATACTACCAAAATACCTCTTATTATAAATATCCAATGCCTAGTACGTTTTTGGTAAGTGGTTGATCATTATATTACATCTTCATAACATAATTTCAAGATCCAAGAACACGTCCAAATATTGAGATTAAACATTTGATTCTTGAGATCAATTAACCACAAGTTAGGAAAAACATCAATTCATATAATCCAAAACCCCACTTCCTAAATATAATCAGGAAGATACTTTCAAAAGTTGCTGAAAATTGATGGAGGTTGGACCGCAAACACAGGAAGAGTACAAAAATAAGTTGTCATTGGTGATCTACAAGAGATAGACAAATTCAGAAGATAAGGAGCAAGTGTGAGTGAAGCACGCTCCAGCGAGTCTTGGAGATTGCAAGAATTTGATCAGTGAGTCTAGTGAGTTTCTAGGTTGGATTATGCTATAAGATTTTATTGTCTATAGTAGAAGTTACTGTCTTGGTCCCAGAGTTTTTACCCAGTTAAAGGCTTTCTCCATCAACAAATCTTATGTAACTTATAGTTTGAATTATTATTGTGGCAATTAAAGATATGATAAAATTGACTTGATTGACTAAATATCTAGAACAATTAAAAAATGACTTGTTGCTTTTAATTGAAAATTTTAATTCCACATCATTCATTATTAGGTGATTTTAGGGTCGAACTAGTAACTTTCAAGTGGTATTAGAGTGCCAAAATTCGCTTCTTAATCCTAGTTCATTGTCTGTTCCGCCATATTATGATGACAGTAACTATGCCTATTGAAAAGTTAGAATAAAGGTCTTCATGAAATCTATGGAAAAACGTAATTGGTTGAGCATAGTAAACGGTTGGACCGTCCCATCTACCATAGTTGCATGTGTAGTTACCTCTACTGATATTTCAACTTGGTCTAAGAAAGACTTAGATGAATATAATTGGAATAGTAAAGGGCTTGATACTCTATTATGACTATATCACCTGAAGAATTTAGGCATGTGTCTGTGTGTGAGGTTGCTAAAGAGGTTTGTGATATTTTATAGACCACACATGAGGAAACTTAAGCTGTTAAGAACTCTAAGTTACAAATGTTGACCATCAGGTTTGAAGAGATTAGGATAAGGATGATAAGACCTTCGATAACTTTTATGCAAGCTTGAATGACATAGTTAATTATAGTTTTAACCTATGTGAGAGATTTCACCTATGCATAATATTGTCAGAAAAATCTTGAGATCCTTACTTGAGAGATTTATTCCTAAAGTTACGGCTATCGAGGAGAGCAAGGATATAAATGCTGTTAAAATTGAAGTATCGGTTAGATCTCTTCAAACTTATGAACTCACCATATCTCAACCTAAGAAAAATAAGTCTATAAACTAATATGATTCCTCTGATTCGGAATTACTCAATCATGAGAAAATAGCATACTTTGTTAAGAATTTAAAAAAAAATGTTTAGAATTAAGAAGAAGACTAAGAGAGACAAAAGAGGTGCTTCCAATAAGTCTAGAAAGAGATCTAAATTTGTGAGATGACATAAGTGTCGAGATTTTGACCACTGTGGAAGTAAGTGCCCTAATGGTAAGAGAAGTCAGGATAAAGCTATGAATGCAACTCTTATTGTTGACGAGTCTAGCTCGGATAATCAAAGTGAGATGTTCACTCATGAGGAGAATGAGAAGCTTATCGCCTTCACTGCTATGATTAAAAGTGAATCAGATAAGGACAATGAGAATGTTGATGAAGTAGATAGTGATGAGTAATTTGAGGAAGGGATTCATGATGCTTATCAAAAATTATTTGAAGAGGGTCTTAAGATTAAGAAGGTAAATAAAACCGTGCTTCAGAAGGTCCATAAACTTAAGCTAGTTAGAGAGAAACTTGTAGCTGACCTTCAGGAGTCTACCTTGCGCCTCAAAAAACTATATACTGTGAATCAATCTCTAGCATCTAAGATTAAGGATCTCACGAGTAAACTTGAGAAGTCCTCTTGGAAAGTTACTGAGCTGACCATTGAGAATGAGAATTAGAAATCCAGGTTAAGAACCTTCTGATTCAACATGAATATTCCTAGTCTCAACTTCTTGCTTTCACTAGTGGATTGCAAAAACTGAACAAACTTTTGGGGTTGAACAAGCCTTTTGGGAATAAGGGAGGTCTAGGATATAAGCAAACTGATCATAATATGGATAGTACTTTCGAAACCATTTTTATCCCTGCCACCAACTAGCTATGTATGTTCCTAATTCTGAACTCAAGAACAAAGGTGTCGTAGGACAAATGCCTACTAGACAGCGTAGGACCTACCAACATAGAAATAGATATCAGTAACCACATAACTTTGGACCTAGGTTTATCCCTACTTGTTTCAATTGTGGTGAGTTAGGACATATAAGGCCTAGATGTCTTAAGTTCCTAAATAGAATAGAAATCAGAATTTCACTAGAGTTAGAAATAAGGATTTTGATGGTCGAATTGATTTCATTACTAATCAAGTGAGTCATTTGACCAAGTTAATGACAATTAATTCAAAATAAGTCTTTCCATAAATAGGTTTGGGTGAAAAAGAATGATATGAGAAATACTGAAATTGATCATGGGCTCTTAAAGGTTCGCGTTTGTATACCTAACTGATTAGTTTTTTTTATGTATGCTTATACTTATTAATTGGGCTTCACTCATTATTGTATGTATCTCATTTGTTTTTTGATTTTGCTTTTTATGTAGTTTGATTTTTAAAAATTAAATTAAAAAATTTGAAAAACATAAAAAAAAGAATTTTTTTTTCTACAACATGATATATGATTTATTTGAACATGTGTATTGTAACCAACTATGAGTTTAGTTGGTGTGTTGTATCATATTTTCAATTACTTTGTTTAGGTTTATATGGACTACTTAGTATACATTTCTTCATGTACCATCTACACTACACACACTATGATATTATGAGTAACTCTTGACCGCTTGTGTGAGATTTGAGATAGTCATCATCTGTTGGAAATGTGACCTTAAACATGGATTGATCTTAATTTAGTAGACCTAAACTCTAGTATATTTCCTTAAATAAAAAAATTATCTTATACTCTTCTTCGAAGCCTATGTGACTCGAGCAATTAAGCCATGATGGGTTTCTCATAACTTGATATCCTATGGTCAATTGACTTGGAGTCATCGGTCGAAATCTTGTGATAGAAGTTATTTTAGTCGCTTAATGGAAAATAGTTTGCATAGAAAAATGATGATTTTAAAAAGAAAAACATAAATCGTGCAAAACTATATATATGTTCAAAGTAAGAGGGAGAAAAGAACTGTATCAAATTAGTATGTCCTTTCTCTCAAATTCAAGGTTTGGAGTCTTGATCACAAGGAATTAGTGGCACTTTACACATTAAGTCACTTATACAATTTTCGGGTTAGGCTTCCCTATGTTGTCTCATTTATAGGCTAGTCACTGTCCTAGGAGCTAGTTTTCTCGATGGGGTTCCACGGCGGATGTCTCGACCGATTGGCCATACCACTATCGCCCAGAGCAGGTCTCATGTTTCCACTTTTGGTCTCGCACAACCTCAGGCTAATCCTACTGTGCCGGCCGATCCTATTGATGACCTAATATCCTTTGACCCCTCCGATCCATCTTTTGCTACTGCTCCTAAGTCTACCGATATTCTTTCTACTTCAGGTTCGGTGTCTTCTCCTCCATCTACTTCATCAGCTCCTCCTCCTTCTGAGTCGGTTCTTCCACCTGTTGATATTCCCTATGTTCTCGTTGATCTTTCTGTGGCTCTCTTGAGATAGATGACCGTGATGATCGAGCAGCATGCTCGGATGATGGCTGAGCTTACTCAACTTCGTGCCACCGTTGATCGCCACACCACCAATGATGCGAACTCGACCAAGAATATATCTTGGGAACCCACGAAGAATTTGAAATCAATCTAAGAAAGTCCAAATTCAGGTTGTAGATGATAGAATCTCGACCCGAGCCTCACGATTCAAGAACTTAAGGTATATTAAACCTTAGACCCATTGATATGCGGAAACAAGAACCTCGATTTGCGAACGCCACAAAGGGTGCATAATCCTTTGATAAGTTCTAAGGTTGAACGCCACAAATATTCAACATATTTGATAAGTTCAGGATTGTTCATGAAGAACAAGAAGAGAAAAAATCTCAATATTTCATTATGTCAAAAGCCTCGTTACAATGAAAGGGAAATCCTATTTATACTAAACCTAGAAAATAAGGTAAAAACGTGCATAATCTCATAAATAAAATAGGAGATTAACTAAACATAGAATTCTAACAAAATAAGGAAATTCGCGAAAAAAGGAAAATTTCGCCCAATTTTTGCAAGGAACATTTGGTCATGGCCGCATGGAACAACCAAAAATCACTTCTGAGTTTTTAGTATATGCCTTCGCGGCCGCAAAGCTATTATGTCTATGCGGCCGCATAGGCATAAATTTCAATCTCCTTTCTTCTGCCTTGATTCGCATGATCCATTGGACTTTCAACCTCGCCCCCTTCACTAAACTTGTTCCTTGGCATGTTAACTATAATATTATGGACTCCTTTGCCCGAACATGTAAATGTATACCTCTTATCATGTCTTTGTAGTCTCGAACTTGGCTCAAATCTCTTTCCAACATGCTTTGAATTCTTGATAAAAAGTGGGGCACCCCTGATCATATCATTCTCTCACTCTTCAAGAGGATTCGTCCTCGAATCCATGCCTTGTGATTGCGTAGGAGATAACCAACCTACTACAAGTTTTATCACTGCACCACCTGGATCAAATGGAAAACTCTTTTCTTTCTGGTAGAAGATCAAGGCATGACTTCTACAAGCTTTGCAGGTATGAATGAACGCAATAAGCCATAGTGGTTGCGTTATGAAATCCCACTATCCATCACACAGATCAAAGTGTGATTGTTCCAATGGCTTCCTCTTGCAAATTTGTAATGCTCCAAAAATAATATCCATGGGCAAGTAACCGTACTTTCTCCATGGCTTACCTCGCCTATGTGGTTGTAACAATGGCATTGCTAGTGGACTTATGTTTCTCCTCTGATCATCTTTGTAGCTCAATCCATTACATATGAACTCCTTCCAATGCCTTTGAAACTCCATTGTCTCATCAGGAATCACAAAGTTAATTTTTGGCAAATAAGAGAAATGCAATTGAAGCTCAATTCCTGGGTCGGGTGGTATTCCAATAGGGTAATATGCTGGAATTAGATCTTCAGTAACCTGCAAAACAGAAATAGCCAAATTAGAGAGGGGATTGTTAGTTTTCACCAAAGCCTCCTCATCTTCACACTCATCCTCAATTTAGTTTACCTCCATCTCCTCCTTCACCTTTGAAGACTATTCTTCAATTTCTTTTTGCAGCTCTACCTCCCCTTTTGAAATTTCATGCTCAATTTCTCCTTCACTCTCTTGTGGAATTTTGCCTTTTCCCTCAAAATCAACCACCTCACTATTTTCTCTCGAGCTCACCACTTTATTATTTTCGCTCTTACTCTCATTTTCTCTCCCTCACTTTTCACTTTAAGTTGATCTTCATATGCCCGTTGTGGTGTCAAGCAAACCAAAGTGATTTTCTTCCGTCCTGAAGAAACCTATACCAGTTCCTCCCCATATCATACATAGGCTTCCGTCCTTGTCGGCAAGGTATCCCAAACAAGATATGAAAGGATTTCAATGCCACCACATCACACCAAATCTCATCAATATATCTCCCAATGGTGAATTTGACTAGAACATGTTTTGTCATGTCTACCTTCCCACACTCCTTCAACCAAGTCATCTTATAAGGCCTAGGGTATTGTCGTTATTGTCGTAAAGGTAACCCCAATTTCTCCACCATTATGATACTAGCCAAATTGGATATGTGATCCTTATCAATTGCAAGACTACATACCTCGCTACCCACATAACACCGAGTTTGAAAAATATTTCCCCAATCATAATTCATTCACTTATGTAGGTGTAATCACGGAGACTCAAGAAAATAAGGAAATTGGATAATTGGATGAGTGAGTAATTTAATCCAAGAAAGTGGTTCTTGAATTTGGGATTGGAATGGAGAAAATAGATTTTTGAAATTGGAATGGATATTATGATAATGAACAATTTCCAAGAAATCAAATTATTTTTTTCTTTTTTTGGACTGTACGGATGAACAGTGCCATATAGATAGGGGTGGGCAAAAACCCGTCCAACCCGATCAACCCGCCCGACCCAACCCAACCCGACCAGGTTGGGTCGGTTTTTTCCATTTTTTTCTTGGGTTGGGTTGGTTGGCAATGTTAAGTTGGTCGGGTTGGGTTGGGTTGTGGGTTAACCCATCCAACCCGACAAAAACCACCCAACCCGACCCGCTAATTAAAAAACTAAAAAACTTTGTCAAACTAAAATAGAATAAAAGTGAGAGACTCGATCAAAAAAAAAGTGAGACAAAAAAAAAACACTAACATATATTCCATCATCTCTCTCACGCGGCGGGCGTCGTCTCACCAAATTATCAACATTAACTGTGATTTTGGATGAGATATCTCTTCCAATACATCTCTCTTTAACGCAATCTTTACATGAGTTAGGTTGGGTTGAATTTATGCCAAACCGACCATGTTGGGTTGGGTATGGGTTGGGGGAAAAACCGACCCAACCCAACCCACGCCCACCCCTACATATAGATGAACAATAATTTTTTTATAAACTCAAAAATTGGCTACGAGATGAACGAAACAAGTAAAAGTTGATTTGGATGCTAGATTAGCCAAAAAACAACTTTTGACTCTTTTTTGGAATTTTTTGGATCTAAGACTCAAAATTATTACTGGACACAAGAACACGAAGAAAAAAAAGACTCAAAAAAACAAAAATAAAATAAAATGATAGAACCTGAATCTAGAGCTCAAGCTCTGATACCAAATTATGCGAACCCAACCAAGAATGTATCTTGGGAACCCACGAACAGTTTGAAATCAATCCAAGAATGTCTAAATCCAGGTTGTAGACGATAGAATTTCGACTCGAGCCTCACGATTCAAGAACATAAGGTATATTAAACCTTAGATCCGTTGATATGCGGAATCAAAAACCTCAATTTGCGAATGCCACAAAAGGTGCCTAATCCTTTGATAAGTTTTAGGGTTGAACACCACAAATATTCAACATATTTGATAAGTTCGGGATTGTTCATGAAGAACAAAAAGAGAAAATCTCAATATTTCATTATGTCAAAAGCTTCATTACAATGAAAGGGAAATCCTATTTATACTAAACCTAGAAAATAAGATAAAAATGTGCATAATCTCATAAATAAGGTAGGAGATTGACTAAACATAGAATTCTAACAAAATAAGAAGATTCGCGAAAAAAGGAAAATTTCGCCCAATTTTTGTTCCTTGCGACCGCAAAGAATATTTGGTCACGGCCGCATGGAACAACTAAAAATCACTTTTAAGTTTTCGGTATATGCCTTCGCGGCCGCAAAGCTATTATGTCTATGCGGCCGCATAGGCATAAATTTCAGCCTCATTTCTCCTACCTCAATTCGCATGATCCATTGGACTTTCAACCTCGTCCCCTTCACCAAACTTGTTCCTTGGCATGTTAACTTCAATATTATGGACTCCTTTGCCCGAACATGTAAATGTATAGCTCTTATCATGTCTTTGAAGTCTCGGACTTGGCTCAAATCTCTCTCCAACATGGTTTGAATTCTTAATAAAAAGTGGCGCACCCCGGATCATATCAACCAAGTTTGCTACACTGTGGGGTGTTGTTGGCTACATTCAGCGTGATTTACGATGGATTCGTCGTCATTGGGACGATGCTTCCGAGGAGAGGACGGACTCCGATGATGCTAATGATGCTACCGGTGTCGTATAGCTTATAGGTTGCTCTCTTGTCATTTTGTGACAAAAAGGGGGAGTAGATTATTGATGGCATTATGTATAGTTGAGGGGGAGTAGATATGTACAGTTTTTTAATATCTAGAATTACATTCTTACATGATGTATTTTTTCACAAATCTGTGTGTACTTATCATTTTGCAATATTTAATATTTTGAGCTTTAAGTTTGACTGAGTTTACAATTTGCAGTAAGAGGGAGCACATGCATATTTGTTTGAATTCAGTTACACTAAATTAAGTTTTTTATGTTTTTATAGTGTCAATGTTTCGTTTTGGTATGTTAGGTTGCATTGATACCGTGTTTTATTTTAGCTTGTAATTTAAAACTGAATAATATGTTATATGCGTTACAATTGCTTAAAAGACACCTACAATTGAACTATTTGAACTGTGATTATCCTTGATCCTGTTTTCCATACATTTTACACTGGTATTTGAGTTGTCTATTTTAGGAAACAGGTACTGCATAGTTCGTTCAAGATAGTCTGTAGTCTAGGTTGTGTCATTGTTTTGAGTCTGTAACTTTTTATTTTATTAGTACCTTGACATAAATTAGTGTTTTGTCACAGAATGCCAAATGGGAAGTTTGTTAGGTTTTTAGTTAATTTTGTAATTGGCAAATTTTGTTAACAAAATGACTTAATTTGATAGAGTGTAATAGTTCAAGGAGTAATGTGCAATTTGCTTAAAAGTTAGTTTAATAGGTCCAGGGTTTCGAGTTTGGAACAATGAGGAAAGTGGTGTGGATTTTTGCTGGAATGTGATCAAGGGTTGGCTCGAGCTACAAAAGCATAAATATAGCCGCTAGACTGTCGTCCCTCCTTCGCTCAAGTGACACCCTATCGTTCGACTATCGTTGGCCCTTCGCTCGAGCGACAACTTCATACGAGAAATCTTTATTTCGTATTTTAAAGACTTTTTTCTTGGCCCATTGTTTTTTTACCTATCTATATATACCAGAACACGTACAAAACGGTTTTCTTAAGGTTGTTAATTGAGAGAGCTTCTACATTGAGAGATCTATTCATTCTATCATTCAACCTTCATCTTGGGTAAGTGTTTTGGTCAGAAAAACATAATATTCAATATCCAAATACCAAAAACCAAAATTCATACGTATCTGTTAGAGGTGCTGAAGATCAAAGAAGATGACTGGGGTTCTAGTCAGTGAAGAATGGGTTGTTCTTCGTGATCCACGGGAGATGTGATTCTACCAAGCCCTTCTGCAGGATAGCGGAGTTCTAGGAGAACATTGGTTATTGCAACTGAAATTGGTGCAGGGGAGCACACAATTCAGGAGAGCTGTCAGAATTGCAGTCAGGAGATCACGTAGTTCATGTCGTCGTCTAGTTTGGTAGATTGTAAGTACAGAATCGTTTATAGTGTATTGACTGGCAATGTGCCCGGAGTTTTTTTCAGTTGGTTTTTTTCGTGAACAATTCTTGTATTCTTTATTGTTTTATTATTAATTGTTTATGATATGTAAACTGCGGTAATTCAACAATATGATAATTTGACTTGTAAGAATTAAAAGTAACTTGTTGGTGTTTAATTTTTAATTGTTTTTAATTTCGCATAAAATACCTATTCACCCCCTCTAGATATTGTTAGGGTTGAACTTGCATTTGTGAGATTCGATATGACCTTTTATGTGATGGTTTATATAAATTGTCTTTACCTTCTTTTGGAGAAGTCTCCTGTGTTGTGAATGTGTCAAAGAAAATGTCTCTTATTCATGAATCATCCTCCATGTTGTGGCATAAGCGGTTGAGTCACATTTCAAAGGATAGGATGGAAAGATTGGTTAAATTTGAGATACCTTCCTCTCTATCGACTTTTCTGATTTTGACACTTGTATGGATTGTATAAGAGAAAAGTTGACTAAATCCACTAGGAAAGTTTCCACTAGGAATGATTTTAATTTGGGTATATTGTTGACCCTGTTACTTTTAATCAAGCATTGACAGTCCCGAGTCACATAAATGATGTTAAGACGACTTTTCTGAATGGAGATCTTTTGGAAAGGGTTTACATGAGACAACTTGAAGATTTTGTTGTGAAGGGAAAAGAAAACTTGGTATGTAAGTTGAATAAATCCTTATATGGCCTTAAGCAGGCATTACGCAGTGGTATTTGAAGTTTGACGATGTTGTGACTTCTCTTGGTTTTGTTGAAAATACAGTTGATCAATGTATTTATCTCAAAACCAGTGGGAGAAATTTTATTTATCTTGTCTTGTATGTTGATGGCATTTTACTTGCTGGCAGTGACTTGGGTTACTTCATAAAACAAAGAAAATGTTATCTGCTAATTTTGAAATGAAAGATCTTGGAGAAGCTACTTATGTGTTTGGTGGCATTGAAATACATTATGATAGAAATCGTGGAGTGTTAGAACCATCTTAGAAGGCTTATATACGACGTTTCTAGAGAGGTTCAATATGCAGAAATGTGTTTCGGTGATGTACATATCATAAAAGGAGATAAGTTTAACAAATCTCAATGTCCAAGGAATGAGCTAGAAAGAGAATCTATGAAGATGATTCCATATGTTATTGCTTTGGTAAGTTTGATATATGCTCAAGTTTGCACTAGATCGGATATTGCTTATGCAGTCGGTGTTCTCATTAGGTTTCAGCCGAATCCAAGGCAAGAGCATTGGAAAGCAACTAAGAAAGTTATGAGATACTTACGGAAAACTGAAAGTTGCATGGTCACTTTCCAGTGTTCAATTCACCTTGAGGTGGTAGGCTACCCAGATTCTAATTTTGCTGGATGTCAAGATGATTTGAAATCAACCTCAGGGTATATTTTCATGTTTGTTGGCGGTGCTATCTCGTGGAAAAGTGTTAAGTAGACTCTAGTGATATCTTCTACTATGCAGATATCACTAGTGTTAAGCAATTCAAGCTATTTGGTTAAAGGATTTTTTTCTGGGTTGAAAGTTGTTGACTCCATCTTGAGGCCAATCACTATTTATTGTGATAACATAGGCGATGATTGCAGATCCTTTGACTAAGGGACTCGTTCCTAAAGTTTTTAAGACATATGTTGCTAATTTGGGTATTGTGAAAACCTTTGATATCTTTGGTTAGTGGGAGTTATTTATGTAAGAGCACTACGTTTTGACTTGATCCCTTCACGGGGTACGTAGGCAACCTATTTGTCTCAACATCTTCTTACAATAGTTAAATCCCACCTAACTATTCTAAACTTGGTCCAAGAATTTAAAATTTAGTGGTTTTTGGTTTAACATCTATGGTCTACTATTTCAACCTATTCAATTATGAAATCAACTCATTCTAAACTATGCTTAACTTAATTCATGTGCTCAAAATATATCAAATTTCACATGGAAAAGCAAAAATTATTCTAAACATGCAACTTATTTACCATTTCATAGATCAATTTATAATTCAATATATTCATCATTATCAGTCAGACCAATTAACTCACACAAGCACACAAAAAGAAACTATTTTTATTATATTTTATATATTTCTAATTTTTACTGAAACAATAAAAGCACACAAAAGCACATAAAAATGAAAACTCATGTTTTCCACCCCCGAAGTTAAACTAGTAGACATTGTCTTCAATTTCTTTAATTCTAAATCTGCATATAAAGGAGTGGGGAAAAAGTGAATAAAAGACTCACCTAATATGGCTTATAATTCAATGGCTAGCTTTCATATTTCTCCTATTGGCTCCTTGGTCAACATTAGTTTAAATGTTATGCGATGTCATGTTCCTAAAAAATCAAAATAAAGCATTAAGATCAAATAATTGGAACAATTGTTACTTAGCTCTAACATCTAATAGATCAACTAACATATCGAAGATTTAAGGAGAAATGGGGTATGAATAATGAGTCATAAATAAACTAAATTAACATAAAACTAAAAAATGGAATAAATAAAAAGGAAGAAAACTTAAGTTGTCTCCCAAGAAGCGCTTCTTTAACGTCATTAGCTTGACTTTGTGCCATGGTTGAACATGGTGGCTCTTTTTCATCAATTCTAAAGCAATGATTTTTGCTGGAAGGTTTCTCAAATGCGGTATAAAGATTAAATATCTCTTGCTTTTCCTTCACCCTCAATATTATCTCACCTTCTCTAAGCCAACCCCATAACCATAATTGTCCACTTTTACCTCTGTTGGTTTGAAGCTTCTTTGCCTAACTGATAGTGGTTTGTCTCTATGCTTGCAGGTCAGCACGAAAAGAAGGAATATGTTAAGCCAGACATGTACTTAATGAGGCGCCTAAGAGAGGTGAAGAATAATAAGCCTTTGGCCTTCACCTTCTCAACTTACAAGAACCAATGTGACGAGCTACCCGCATCTCTAAGGTGAACCTACCGTCTCCCCCAAAAAAGAAAGGAAAAAAATTAGAGAAAGGAAAAGGATGAGAAATTTCCATGGAGAGGCTCCCAAAGAAAAAAAATGGTTCTTTCAAAGTTACTGAGCCTGATCCTTCCCCAAAGTGCCAAACGACCCTTAGAGAGTCACTTCGATGACCCATCCAAGCTGAGCCCATTTTCTCCATGAAAATAGTAAATGTGGAGGAGGTGGCTGATGAAGGGGTAAACCTAGTGAAGAAGAAGAGGAGCTGTGAGGATTCAACAAAAGTACTGGATGGACAAGTACTCCTCATACGTCGAGACCTTTGATGTGGTCGACATGGTGGAGGTTCGGCTCGCCCTGTAGGCTCGCTCTCAGGACTTCTTTCTAAATGCCCAAATGGAGGTGAAGCGACTGTATGGCCTCAATAAAAAGTAATTTCAAAGGGCCAATGATGCAGAAGTAGCCCTAAAGAAAGCAAAGGCTGAGGCATCTTTCACCAATGAGGCCATTGAAACCTCCAAGTTAAAGCAAGTTGAGGCGGAGTCGAAGATGGAAACACTTTTCCCAAAGAAAATGATGACTTGAAAAATGAAGTCCATCTCTGTAAAGCTGAAGTGAACGCACTAACAAAGCACGTGGAGAATTCTGATAACCTTCAAAAGATCGCTTTATCAGCCTTGGAGGTTGCTACAAGGAGAAGGGAGAGCTAAAGGCTCATGTCGAAGAGCTAACTGCTGAGTGGGGCAAAGGAGACAACTGTGATTGATGGACGTTCCTTTGTACCTGATAGATTCTTCTTCTCTCAACTCGGGAGCCTGTTGGTTTTTTATGATACGGCCTTGATAGGTAGTTCTCTATGATGTGGTTTTTGGTTCGATGGTAGGTGTAGTATTGCCTGTCTCTAGGATCCCTATTTCTCTCCTTACCTCTTTTCTTGGATTGATTTGACTATCTTTGAGCCTCAGATCCGACCTCTTCATATTCGAAAGATGGTACTGCATTTAGCGTGGTAGTGGCGAATGCTTGGCCTGAGGTATAGGCGATTGTATGTCCCACTTAGGTCCATTTTTGGTCTACCAAGTGTGATACGGGACCTCGTCGCTATCTCTGAGGCAATAGGAGGCCTAGTGAAGTTCTATTGCGGTGATCAATCAGCTTATTATTGACAATCTCGCTTTTCATCATTTCCACCAAGGCATCATAAGAAGTAGGGTTCTTGTTTCGCACATCCCTCCAAAATAGGGTGTTCATGTTGACACCTCCTCTTAGAGTAGAAGAGCCTCTCAATCTCTAACATGTTCGCAATAAGTTTTCTCGTTCGTAAAGCGAGAGCCAAGTAGCTTTTCAAAGTTTCACCTGCCTGCTGCCTCATGTCATGCAGCCTTTGGATGGGAGATTTCCCTTCTTTGCTAGACAAGTATTGGTTCAAAAATGTCTTTTTGAGGTCTGACCAGCTCCTAATGCTGCATACTGGGATACAACTATACCAAATTTTTACGGCCTCACTTAATGTGAGATGGAAATCTCTACACTTTAGCATTGGTGAGGCCCTTCATAAAGACATGTGGGTCTTGTAGTTGTTGAGGTGCTTGGATTACCATTTTCCTCCTATTTGGGTATCTTTGGTGGCACGAAGTGGTTTGGAACTAGGGTGCTTCTCAACTCTTGGAAGAAATGTAGGTTTTCGTCATCATCATCTAACTCAAAGGACCTGCATAGACTATCGAAATCATCTTCCTCTGCTTGATTCCTCAAGTTCGTCTCGTCTATGTTCTTTTGCCTATTTATAGGTAGAGAGAGGGTAACCCCCTTGAGGTTCATATTCTTGATTTTGTTTTGATGGGACCTATTTCTAGTCTTTGATGGTCCAATTTGATCGAACATATTTGTAGATCTTTGGGATTCGCATTCTTGAGCACATTCTGGGAGGGGGAGTTTTCCTCATGTGGTATGTTATCACCGGGTCAGCTAGTAGCATAATTGGTGGAAGCGTCCATCTCTACCTCCCTCTCTGCTAGGTTGATCTCCCTCATGTGTACTCGGGGTAGGTTATCGTGTTATTCTCTTCGCCTTTTTTGGGCAACACTCCCTGCTGGGGCATTTGGTATCCTACATGCAGGTGCACTTGCATTAGTAGCTGATGCATGGTGGCATTATGTTGGGTCATGTTTCTCATATTTGCAACCATCTTATTTATTTTCCTGGCCAAGTGTGATGTGGTATCGCCTCGCATGTGTTGGTTATGGGGTAACACACGTTCACATTTGTTTGGAGGACCTCTTCTTCAGAGGCCTCTTGTTGTCTACTTCTTTATTGTGATTCGTAATGGCTAGAACTCATAGCGTATATTTAGCTTCGAGCTAAAAGTAGGCGCTTTAGGTGTTTTCTCTTCGCAATGGTTTTTTCTTCAAGAACCAAGCCTTTCTTCAAGGTTCTGCTTCAGATGACTTTTACCACAATGATGTTCGCGATTATAATGTCGAATTTCTCATAGATGGTGTCAATATGTTGACCCGAAAAAATGTACCAATGATGTGGCTAACAAATCCCGAGACCTCTCACGTCCACGCAAGCTAGCACTTGGACAAACCATTAGTCACACGTGGCCTTCTCTAGAAAGGATGGAGTTGGTTGCGTGCACTCGATGGTCAAGTCAGTTGGAGAAGTAATTCTGAGTGTAGAATAGCTTTAAACGTGAGCCTCAAATGTAAAATGGGGGTCCGCTTTGGGGTGAAAGAGTAAAATGTGTGTGAAACAAGAATATAGATTTGAGAGTCTTAACTTGCATTACCTTTGAATGAAACTGAGTTTGAGCTTTTATACTTAGACAAAATGAATGAGGTCCCCTGGATGTTGATGCACGTGGCCTCATCCAAGCGACTGTCCCTCTTGTCATTGTACATCACTCAATCATAGTTTTAAATGCTAAGACCACTTTTATGTCCATAAGGCCTAGCTTGAACTTTAGACTTGACTAAACAAGATGGCGGCGATGGCAATGGCGGTGACAGTGAGTTGTCTTGTCAATCACATGGTACGAGATCTGTTAAAGATCTCATCACCACTTCGTCCAGGATTGGCTCTTGGTGTTTGCTATCGTAGGCACCCAAAAGTAATACCTTAACCCCTAAAACTAATGTAGTTGTGGAAGTAAGGTTCATCTTACGAAGAGTATGTAATTCAATATTTTATGCTTCGTACAATGATTGATGGGGTTTTTGTATGCAAACAATTGTAAGTAATGCAATTAATAATAATGAAAATTAAATTGGCGAAAACAATCGAAAGACTAACATTGGTCTAAGTCCACATCCACCGTCGGAAATCCACAATTGATCACAGATGCAAGGATAATTCAATTCATATTTTGAATATTCACCATTGGAATAATTTTTCTATATCTCTTTAATTTTAGTTAGATAGAAACCAACTCTCTAATTAACCTTAATTATTAAATAATTCCAGACCAGCGCTAAGATTCAATTTAATAACAGTTTTACACAATAGAGAAATCGATGAACTAGATAATACAAATACCAGCGGTTAAATCTATTTAAACATTCTTCTTAAGATTCAATAACATCTATCGTAAAAAATTATTAAATCCTAGTACTTCACAAGTTAAAAGAATAAAACAATTACAGATTTGATATTTAACTTAGCGGTAGATTGTAACGAATAACAAACTAGTAGGTCTCCTAGCAATTAAACATAACAATCATGGAAATAAGTGCAAAAGAATATTCAATACGCAAAATAATAATTAAACAATAAGAAAAACTATTTAGATCTCACAATATGTGGTTCCGAGGCTTCAATTTCCTTCGACCAAGTGTAAAAATTTAGTTACAATTCATAATTCCAGAGCAAAATAATAAAGAATGAAGATGGGAGGTGTTCTCTACGTTCTAGGGTTGCAAATCATGTATTTATAGTTGTTTCCATAGGTTGTTGACTTAAATTCGTAAACCATAATTTTCGTGTCAGGAATGAACCACGCGGCCGCATGGTTTAGAGGCTTGTGGTCGAATAGAACAATTGAAAATGGCACTGGAGTTCCCTAAAACTCTTCTTACGGCCGCATGGAATTAAAGTCATGCGACCACATGGTCTTAAATAATTCTCACCGAACAGCCTTTAGTATTTTGGTCAACTCTTCCTCTTCCGATATTTGATTGAGGCAATTCAAAATGCATTAAAAAGCTAACTTAAAGGGATACAACTTTGCTTCAAATATCATCTTCTAATTCAATTGTTTTCCATCTAAAAAATGGGTCTTAAACTGAGACTAAAAATCGGATGCATAACTTTTCGATTGGAATTTGATGTGTGATCATACTTTGATGCTATTTCATCCCTTTGATGTCTTCTTTCAACCAATTGACCTCCAAAACTCTCAAATCTTCATCATGAGGTTCCACTTATCTTTAGAGTATTTGCATTTTAGTCCCCGAACTTTTATTTCCTTTCACTTTTGGCCATTGTTCACTTATTTCTTTCAAATTACGTCATATCCATTGCCACCTAAATCAAAATATAAACGTAATGAGTACATTTTGGCACAAAATAATCATACTCGCACATAAAATAATGAGGGAAAAATATGCATTTTACATTCCTATAAGCTCTTACAGTGGGATCTGTGTCTATTGGGGCCGCTCCAAGTCTTCTACGTAGGGAAAAGCAGGCCATTCACACTTGAAGTGGTGCACCTACGTATAGATGGGTCGTCCCACGTCATTGTATGAGGCGTGGGCCCCCTAGCGATTCGCCACGCAGATAAATTGAGCCCATATGTGGTTCTTAGTTTTTCGGGCGTAACAGCTTTTATCATTTCAACTAGTGTCTTAGATTTTATCTTAATCTAACCATTTTGTTCAAGTGTTCTAGGTGCAATACATTGATATATTATGTCATATTGTTCACAAGAAAGATTAAATTCACTAGAGAAGTATTCACCTCCCCTATCGCTTCTAAAAATATTAATCTTTCTATTTAATTGATTTTATACTTCGGCTTTTTGTATCATAAATATGTTAAAGCATTCATCCTTATGTTCGTCAAATAGATATAGTAAAACCCAGAGCGATCATCTATAAATATTATGAAGCATCTATTACTTCCTCTAGTTAACATTCTATTTAATTTACATATATCAGAATGAATTAAGTCTAGCGAATTAGATTTCCTTTCAACACTATGAATATGTTTCTTAATCATTTTACACTTAACACATAATTCACATTTATTATATTATGTGTTTTCACAAGAAATCATTTCGATTTTAATCATTCTTTTAGAAGTCAACATATCCTAGTCTATCATGCCATAAAGAAATAGACTCAACAACATAATTTAAATTTGTAGTTTTATTGATATTATTGTCAACAGTACAAAGTTTGACCATTCCATCACTAGAATAGCCTTTTGAAACAAATACATAATTCTAGGAAAGTATCAGTTTGCCGACTCATGTGTGGACTTTATTCCTGATTTTCCCAACAAATCACCACTTACAAGATTTCTATTCATATCAGGTACATACAATACATTTATTAATGTGATCTTCTCGCCGAATGTAAATTGTAAGTTTATGATTCCTTTACCGACAACATTTGATTAAACTTCATTCCTCATTTGATTGTGTTCGTCATCCACTTATTGTAGATTTTAAAAAAGGGATCTACCATCTCACACATGTATGGTGACACAAGTATCATGCCACTATCCTTGAGCCTTTCCCTTGATCGAATTCACAATGATCACAGTAGTAATGATGTCATCAATGGAGTTCACTTTGCCTTCTTGCATTGGTTGTTCGTGATGTCTACAATCCCGAGCATAATATCCGAGTTTGCTACACACATAACAAAAACTTTGAATTTCTTCTTTTTTTTGTTGTCTTTGTTAGGTATGAGGATTTTCTCTTCTTTGAATCCTTGTTGTATTTGTTTGTTGATCCTTGGCATGAGGTTTGGAAGTACCCTCATGAGAATATTCATCCCATCTCGTGCCCTTGACTCTTCCTATATACGAAGATTCTTTTGAGTCTCTTTCAAAGAATAATTTTGGGAAATGTGAAGAATTTTCTTTTGATAACTCTTCCATGAAGATGACAATTTCGCAATGATTACACCAACTTGAAAGGTTTCGGGAAGATCAATCTTTACAGTCTTCATTTTATTGATAATAACTTGCAACTCATGTAGTTGTCCTAACAATGGCAAGTTATCCAAAAATTTAAAATCAAAATATTTAGAAATCATAAACTTTTTGGTACCTTCTTCATGAGCCTTGTATTTGGTTTCCACGATTCCCATATCTCCTTTGTCAAGGTGCAATTGTGTAGAGATCATAGAGGAAATAGGAGAGAACATTCATAATGTGTCCTCTACATATCGGTTCATCTTCTTTTCTCTTCTTCCTTTCCATCATTATTTCGTCGATGTCATTTAGGGTTGGTTTTGGCAATGGCGCCAAGTCTGGATCCAAGATGTAAAAGATCTTCAAGGTTGTAAGAAGAAATTTCAACTTGTCCTTCCATTTGGTAAAGTTCGACTCGTTGAATTTGTCAAGTCTCACAATGTCTTGATTCTTCATCTTTATCGTAGCCATGGTTGTCTCATTCTCAATGTTGAAAATATCGTTTGAGATTGTTGAACAAAGTTGATGAAGAACGAAAATAAAACCAACAAGAAGAAATCACCAAAATGGATTGTCTGAACACAATTATGAATTGTTGTCCTCAAACAATATTTGCCACCACCGGGGTAAGCGCTTGAAAGCTTTTATGGAAAATAGTTTTTAGGAGTAAACAAACCTTAATCCAAGTTTGAATCATACAAATAAAACTTGGAAAAAGAAATGAAAGAACAAAATTATAAAAAAAACTTGGTTTGATCTTCGATTTTGGATGTAAGGGAATCAATTTGATGTTTATGATATATTTTCAATTATGAAAACTATTCATATATATAAAATTACAATCACCATGCATGAAAATGTGCAACACCCAAGTCAAAATCCTTCAAAATGACGCCAGAATTCAAAACCTAAATTTGCAAGTTTTTGTACGAATGGCCAGCCCAGTACAAAATCGGCTAGCCACCTAGTTCAATAAAATGGATACTATAATTGTAACACAATGTTGGGCGGGCGCTATGCCATTTTTTGGCCTTCACTTTTTTTTGTTCTCGTTTTGTTTTCGCTTATTTTTTGTCATGATTAACCACTTCCACACTTCCAAAATCACTCATCATTGTTAATTTGAACGATATACAACCTCATCTTTTTATGTATTCTCCATGGACATCAACTACTTCCATTCTTGGTATCTATTTTTCTTTAGAGATATATGAGGAAGAAGTCGTGTTTAAATACCAGATTGAGCTGAGAATGGCATAGAGGTGACATGGCAATTAACTTATCATTTGGAATGATTTAATGGTCCATGTAGATTTATCGCCTACTAAGTAGACTGAGTCGAAGACAAAATTCATCCAGTGACTGAGGAAAAACAATGAACCTAAGTTCAATGGTCACTGGGACAATTCTTGAAGTTGAGTGAGGAAACCGTAACAAAGTGCAAAAGTCGATTGCCAACGAAATATTTAACTCAATTAACAGGTAAGAGAAAAGGAAATTTTTGACTAGTCAACCGCCTCTTCTTAAAAGTTTGTCGTAGCACAATCTTATTGCATTAATTATTTGAATGAGGCATTATTTTCTAGGGCTAGACAAAACTCCCGAAGTAAACTGAACCAAATTGAGCCGGAACCGAATCGAACTGTTCTTCTTAAGTTAAATATCGAAGTGGATATTTGTATCGAGAATCGACGGGTTTGATTTCGTTTGGTTTGGTTCGATTCTAGACCAATAATTAAATCTCCCTAATTTTTATATTATATAAGTCAATTTGTTTTAATTGTTTTCTAAATAAATATGCTAACTAATTAATTGAGCCCAAAAATATTATTTTTCTACGTGGAAATTACAGTCAACCAGAATTTTATACTTTCCATTTCAAAATTAAGATTTGCTTTTTTTTTTATTCAAGAATCGGATAATAATTAAAATTTTAAATATTAATACTTATATTACATTATTATTACAAAAATTAAATTAATCTATATACACCACCCATCCACCCTACCATGATTTCGAAACCCTAAATCTTTCTCATTCTTTTCTCTACCTTCATTCTTTACTCTCTCTATCCTTGTCTCTCTAACTTCTCTCTACTAGAGATGATGGCAGTACTCTCTCGCTCTCCTGATTTTCACTCTCTATTGGCGACATTGTCTTCCCCTCTCTCAATTTTCACAGCAGCGAAGTTGCGCTAAACGCAACAGTAGCGTCACGCTTTCGTTTGCAACAACTAATAGCAGCAGCACCTAGAAATTAGGTTGATGTTTTCATCTTCTCAAGTTAACTAGAAATTAGGTTTAGATTTAGCTTGGAAGGGTCTAGATTAGCTTAGAAATTAGGTCTTGGAAGGGTTTAGATTTAGCTTGGTGTTTTCATCTTTTCAGGCACATTAGAAATTAGGTTTGGCAGTTATTTTTGGTAGAGTGGTGGCATGATAGTGGTGTCATGGTTGGTGTTGGTGGCAGCGGCGGTGACATGGTGGTTTTATTCGATTAACTTTTGGTGGTAGTTGTGACACCCCATACTTAAGCTTCGAGTATCACGTACTAAACATAATAACATCTACCCTTGTTACATGAAATTTTTTAAAGAAATTTGAAATATATATATTGAAAACATATTTTCAACTTATAGAATATCTCTGTAATGTTTAATGGCCAGCAGAAGTACATGATGACCTGAAATTATTCTTTACATATGCGAACTCTATGAGTCACGGCTGGTTGGGGCAGCCAGTTTAAACATTTTTATAAACTTCATCCCAACTTCGTTTTCTATGAAATCTATGGCATTAGAAAGATGTTTTCAAGTAGTTTCCTATGTTAAAATATGGGAAATTTCAAAGATCATATGATATAAACGTTTTATCAAAAACAATGAAGTACTGCACAGAAAGTTCAAATTTACCTTTCGACACTTAAAAATTTATATCTTGTGCCACAAATATTCAAATTGAGTGATTTTTGTGCCAATGTAAAGACTCAAAGATGGATGATGCAGTATTTTTATAGTCTCAAATGGCTGTCTTTAGAGTTCGTAATTGCACTTTCAATTGATCCTAAGAATCTGTCCAGTTTCTGTCTCTTTTACCATTTCAGGAAAAAAGTCTATAAAAATGTCTTTAAGCACAACATGAAAGATTTGATTACAAAATATACTTCCAGTACCATATTACATCATGCCTTATACATGCTTATACTTAATAGCAACAGAAATAACATAAGGAAAACAGTCTTTGAGCAAAACATACGGAAATGAAATTTCGATACAAAATAACTTTGTCCCATCATCGAGTATGTCGACTGACTTCCACCAACTCAACTCAACGATCATGGATCTAAAAAATTAGTATAAATACTATGAGTATAAAGAATACTCAATAAGATACCATGCTCTAATTTAACATGTTAATACTACACAAAAGAAAGCATTCAAACACATACTTGCACATTCCGGCTTGCTGGTGCCCTTTGGACTTGTCCTAAGGCATAAATAGATATCTAACTTTGTGGACTTGTCCACATCTTTCATATTATGATTTTCATGCATAGTTTAAGCATAAATATTACCATGAAATCTTACCACTTGAGCATAGAAAGTATCTTACCTTAAAACTTGGGTTTGAAAAGTGTACTTGAAAGTGCTAGCCTTTGCTCTTCTCCTTCTATTCTTACTTTATCTTTTTCTCTTTACATTCCTTCACTAACTCTTGCTATTTATTTTTCTTTGAAAGAAATTTTTGGTTGCAAAGATATTTGAAGGAAACATTTCTTAATTATTTATAGGTAAGGAAAACCTATGGAGTAAGTAAGGTATAAATGGTTACTTTCTATCAAGTTAAAGTTTGGTGCCTACATCTACGCGTGAGTTGCATGGATGCACTTCATAAATTTAACTAAACACCTCATGCTTAAGTTAAACACTTCATGCTTTCCATACTAGGAAAAATTACTCCACTATAAAGATAGCTTGCAACTAGTTGACACCACATGATTGCTTGTTACTATAAAGATAAACACCTCATGTTTGAATATTAAACACTAAACACCTCATGCTTGCTTGTTACTTCACTACAATGATAAACACCTCATATTTGCTTAACACCTCATGCTTAACTATTAAACACCAAACACCTCATGCTTGCCTTAGCCACTACAAAGTAACATTCTACTCTCGGCCAAGTGGAAAATAAATGCTTATTAGATGTAAAATTTGACATTAATCCCAAAAAACCTAATTAACTAATCTTGGCAAACTTTTAGTCAACCAACAATGAAAACTTGGCAATCACTAATAATCTTGGCCATATAAAATTTTGAAAAGTTAAATTATCATACTAAAAATTAAATAAGCAAGTTAAACGAGCATAAAATTTCAGAGTATTACATCCATCATCCCTTAAAAAATTTCGTCCTCGAAATTTGTTTACCTCAAACTTAGTTGAAAAGTTCTGGATACTTGGTTTTGATTTTCTCTTCTCTTTCCCAAGTTGATTCTTCAACATTATGGTTTCTCCATTGAACTCCCACTGATGAAATTTCTTTTGTCCTCAGTTGTTGGACTCTTGAAAACTTTTTCAAAATTTTGAGGTAAATCTTGGATCTCTATCAGATACAATTGAGGCTGAGATACCATGTAAACGGATGATCTCTTTGATGTATAATCGTGTGTATTGATCCATACTGAAATTCATTCTTATTGGTAGAAAATGAGCTGACTTTGTTAACCAATCCACTATAACCCGCATAGCATCATTTTGCCTTAGCTGATTTTGGAAAACCCATAACAAAATCCATAGTTATATGCTCCCATTTCCATAGTGGAATTTTTAATGGTTCCAACAATCCAGATGGCCTTTGATGTTCAGCTTTCACTTGTTAACAAGTCATCCACTTCCTGATAAAAAGACATATGCACTATTTCATATTTCTCCACCAAAATATACTCCTTAGATCTCGATACATTTTTGTACCTCCTGGATGAGCATTATATGGAGTTAAGTGTGTTTCTTCAAGAATTTCTTTCCTTAATCCCTCATCCTTTGGTACACATAACCTTCCCTTAAAGAGTAAGGCTTTATCGTGGCTTAATTCAAAATCCTTTCGCTTGCTAGTACCAACTTCTGATTTAATCTTTTGTAGGAAAGAATCACCATCATGTGCTACTCTTATTCGATCTCTAAGTGTTAGTCGAGTCGTTAGAACCGCTATCCTGGTGATAGTTTAGGTTGGTGGAGCAATTACTTCTAGATGTAAGTTTTTGAAATCCTTTAACAACTAGTTCTGCATAGTAATTAATACTGCTAATCGTCCAATCGTCTTTTTGCTAAGAGCATCTGCTACTACATTAGCTTTATCAGGATGGTAAAGGATAGTGCAATCATAATCCTTCACTAGCTCTAGCCATCATCTTTGCCTCATATTTAATTCCTTTTGGGTGAAAAAGTACTTCAAACTCTTATGATCGATATAAATATCACACATACTTCTATATAAGTAATGACGCCATATCTTAAGGGCATGAACTACAGCAGCCAATTCTAGATCATGTGTTGGGTAGTTTCGTTCATATTGTTTCAATTATCTAGAAGCGTAAGCTATCACCTTTCCTTTCTGCATCAGAACATACCCTATGCCCCGTTTCAAAGCATCGATGTATATAACAAATCCTTCTGGTCCGTCTGGTATTGTTAACACTGGAGCTGTAACTAATCTTCGTTTCAGCTCTTGGAAGCTTTGTTCACATTTCTCTGTCCATTGGAATTTTATCCCTTTACGAGTCAACTAGGTCAATGGTCCTGCTATTTTGGAAAATCCCTCGATAAATCTTCTATAGTAACCAGCCAATCCCAAGAAGCTACGTATTTCTTCAACATTGGTTGGTCTTGTCCAATTATTCACCGCTTCAACTTTAGTTGGGTCTACTTCGATTCCTTGTGTTGTGATTACATGCCCCAGGAAACCTATCTTATTCAACCAAAATTCACATTTCTTGAATTTGGCATAAAGCTTCTCTTTTCTTAGAGTTTCCAGATGTTTCTCATGTTTTTCATCACTCTTCAAATAAATTAAGATGTCATCGATAAAAACTATGACTAACTGATCTAAGTATTCATGTAATACTCTGTTCATTAGATCCATAAATACTGCTGGGGCATTAGTTAATCCAACAGGCATCTCCAAAAATTCACAATGCCCATAACGCGTTCTAAAAGCCATCTTAGGGATATCACCTGACTTAATTTTCAATTGATGATATCCTGATCTCAGATTAATATTTGAAAATACTATAGCCCCCTTGAGTTGGTCAAACAAATCTTCTATTCTCAGAAGTGGGTATTTGTTTTTGATAGTGAGGAGATTCAATTCTCAATAGTCAATGCACAGCCTCATTGTTCCATCCTTCTTTTTCACAAATAGCACTGGTGCACCCCAAGGTGATACACTTGGTCAATAAAACCCTTATCAAGAAGCTCCTTCAACTATACCTTCAACTCTTGTAGTTCAAACGATGACATACGATATGGAGCCTTTGAAATAGGTGTTGCTCCTGGTACTAAGTCAATGGTAAACTCTACTTGCCTGTCTGGTGGTACACCTAGAAGATCTTCTGGAAAAACATCTTTATAGTGTTGAACTATTCAAACATCCTCAACTGACAAACTTATCTTGTTTAATGTTGGATATTGATACTAGAAATCCTTGACATAATTTCTTTCTAGACGTCCTTTCAACCTGAGTTGCTAACACTATACGAGGCAAATAATTTATCTCAGTTCCCACAAAACGAAACTCTTTCTCGCCCGGTCTTTGAAAAATCACCACTCTCTTAGTACAATGAATAGTTGTATAGTTTTTAGACAACTAGCCCATACCAAGGATAATATCAAAGTCTTTTATCGTTAACAGAATTAAATCTACTGTTATACCTCTACCATCAATTTCCATCTTAAGATCTCTAGCTATTTGGTCATCAACAAGTATCTTACCAGATGGAAGAGAGATTTCTAAGGTATACGGAAGGAATTTACATTCTACTTTAGACTTTGCAACAAACGAAGAAGAGATGAATGAATGTGTAGCTCCAGAATCTATAAGTACAAATGCAGACATATTGGAAACAGAGACGATACCTACTAGGACATTAGGGTCTCGCTCTGCTTCTTTCCTGGATAAAGAGAAAACCCTTGCTTTTCCTTTCTTGTCATATCCAGCCTTCTGTGTCAGATTCCGTGGCATTCTTTAGCAAAATGTCCTGATTTTCCACACTTGAAACAAATATTTTTCCTCAATAAGCATTCTTCTTTGTGAGGTCTATCGTACTTAGGACAATGTTTATCACCACCGACTTCTACTATCTATGTCTTTCCTTTCTTAGGTGCATTGTTCCTTTTTCCTTTACCATTATTCTGTCTATCAAAGTTCCACTTCCTCTTATCGGAGAAATTTTGAACTTGATGAGAATTTTCAACATTTTGAGTTCTTTGATAAGAAATAGTCTGTGCTTGCTTCAGGACTTCTCGATAAGTGTTCAGCTCGAGAACTGACATTATATCATGAATATAAGGTTAAAGCCCACGTTCAAATCTTCTCGCCCACTTTTCCTCTGTATCCACTAGATGTGGAGCAAACCTTGATAATTCCTCAAATTTGCGCTCATATTCCACAAGGGTCATGATTCCCTGTTGGAGTCTGAGGAACTCCATCTCCTTTTGATCTTTTACAGCTGTCGGGAAGAATTTTTCTTCTACGAGTTCCTTAAACCTCGCCCAAGTTATAACATGTTCGTCAGCCAGGGGCGGAGCCAGGATATCTTGTCAGAGGGGGCACAACTTTTCGATATTCAACGTCGAGTTTTTGTCATAGAAGTTCAACTTATCGATTTCAACAATACCCAAATTTCGTCAATTTCAATTCAACAATACCCAAACTTCACCAATTTCAATTCAACAATGCCCAAACTTCACCAATTTCAACTCATAAATACCCAAACTTCACTAGTTTCTACTCAACAGTACCCACATTTCAGCCACAGCAGTCAGCATTCATGATTCATCAATACCTAAATTTCAACAATACGGCAATACTCAAGTTCAATTCCATAACAATTAACAGCCAACAATGAATCTCTACTGCATACATCACACAACAATACCCGAAATGTAGTATTAAAAAAAGAACAAAAAAAGTCACTGCAGTCTCAAGTCTGCCTAAACAAATAAACAATACCCAAATATGAAATATCTAATTGATAAAGCCTAAAGAAATTAAGAAATTACTTAATACTTGAACCATTGATTTCGACGGTCTGCGGATAGAAGTCACTGCAGTCTGCACTCTGCAGAGGCGATCAGGGTCTTCAGGCAGAGGATAGAGCCTGAAGGCTGACGGTGGAGGATGCGAAGTGGTCCAATGGAGCTGCGTGCGAAGTGGAGGCTGCGAAGTGGAGGGCTTCAGGCTGCGAACTGGAGGGCTAAGGTCTTCAGGCTGCAAACTAGAGTTGTGGTCTATGGAGGCGATTCAGGCGGGAAGAGGGCTGGAGGGGATTCAGGCGAGGCTTTGGGTGCGAAGGGATGGCTGGAGACGCTGGAGCCTGGAGTCGTCGAGTGGAGATTTCTGATTTAGGAATGAGGTTTAAGATTTGGCCTTTTGGGATTGGGCTGGGTAGTTCGCAGTTGGGCCGTTGGTTAATGGGTATTATATAAGTTAGTTTGGGCTGGGACTTAAGACTATAACTTTAAAAAAAAAAAAATTGAGCCTAGAAGTCAGGATGGGCCTATGCCCATCCTGGGCCTAACTGGGCTCCGCCCCTGTCTTCAGCAGATGTTAACGACCTGGTAGTCATGTCCCACCAATGGCTAGCCCCTTTCTTTAACATAAAACATTGAAAATGTCACTTTCTCAGCATCTTCGCATCTTATGAATTTAAAGATACTTTCTAGTTCACGTAACCAGTCTTCAACTGCTAAGGGATTTGTGCTTTCCTCGAATGAGGAAGGGTTCATTTTACGAAATTGATCTATCATTGCAGTTCGATCCCTCGGGTTAGGTACTATTTAAGGTTGAATAGCTCGTTGGTTGGGTGCCTATTGATCAGTTGGTACTTGTTGATTTGGTGTTCGTTGCTCAGTCAAAGGCGGTGTCTGTTGTTGTTGTTGTTGTCCCAACTCTCGCATTACGGCAAGCAGTTCTCGTGCAAAGTTTGTTACATTAACTTCACCACCACTAGAACTAGCATTAGCATTGCCGCTACCTAAGTTCATATTGGAATTTGGTGCACTTCCATGGTTGCGCTTTGGAGGCATTTCCTTTGAAGGAAAAAATATTCATCCCGTTAGAATTACCTTAAAATGTAACACTAACTTAGAAAAAAAAAAACCAAAGGCCAAGATAACTTTCCTTCATCTATATATATCATCATAAATTCAAAAGTAGATGCATGTATTACATCCTATTCTATTCCAAAAAAAAAATAGCTAGATAAGATGGTGTCTAATCTTCTATTTCTTTTGGATCTTCCTCGAGGTCATCATCTGGGTCTTCCTCTGGGTTTTCCTCTAACATGATTTGCTCTGAACTGTCTAGGAATGGTACGGGAACACTTTCATCGAGAACTCTCGAAAAGCACCTAGCCAACGGTCCACTGTCTAGCCTAGAATTGGTAGCTCGTAAACTAGTATTCATGGATAAGGTTATAGTCTTCTTAAAGTTTCGCTGTAAATCCTAGTTTCATAAATTTCTCGAAGTAAATATGTAATGTCCTCATATGAAAGGTCATCATCCGACCATTGCACAATCTCACCTATGACTGAAACCCAAGGTTCCGGAACAGTTTCATATAATCTCTATATCTTCACCTTATATCCCTTATACTATGGTGTATCTCCCACAACATATCAATAATGCAGTCTAGTAGATTAATATGTTGCTCGAGGCTATGGAGCGGATGCATACAGTAATTATAATAGATGCCAATAGCAAATCTCGCCTTTGTGCAAAACCACAAGCTTCTGTCCTGGTCCCCTCTTATCATTCTTGCCATAACTAGGACATAAAATTGATTACATTACTCTAGTAGGCTCTAATAAATATAATTATATATAAGCGGTAGGACTTCTCCCAAACATGTTGTACCCTTTCTCGAATCAGATCCCATGCAGATTTGGTAGAGAAGAATCTATCCTTACTAGGTTTCCATATATAAGAATCACATCCATGTTGAAGCTGCACCCCGAATTCTCAAAATCAAATGCAACTATCTCCCCCCACAAGTTCACATAAACGGGTGTATTCCACATTATGTCATCAAAATAAATCACACTTTTTCAAGCTTGGATTTTTTACTCCAAGACCTAACTCAACCAAACTTCTCTCAACCATTCAGTTATCAAACCAGAAACCTAAGGATCCATCCCGAATACGAACCAAAGAGTTTTGTAAAATCATAAGCATCACCGATACCACCTCCTTCCAGAATCGAGATTATATAGGTGAAATCTTTAATGTGCATAACGATTTATTTTTCACAGATTTAGCTCCAAAAAATCCAGCCCACAAAGATCCTCCCACCAACAATTTCCAAGCAAACTACATAAATAAGGAATTTTGAACTTCAGCCAAGTCACAAAAACCCAGACCTCCCTCTTCAGTCAGAAAGCAAACTTTTTGCCACAAGATCCATTTCTCCCATTCTTCATCCATCCATTCCAATCATATATATGATGGATTCAAAATCCTCAAATCCTTTTCCTCACATTGAAGTTTTCCCTCCTAAACTCAATGAACTCATAAGAACCAAAACTCTCAAATCCAGATCCAAAGATCTCATGCTCAAATATCAATCCAATGTGATAAGAAAAATCGGAATTGAGACACTTGGTAGTCTTGGATTTCATCCAGACTATCCATTCTTCAAACTTTTCCATTTTGATCCAAAGAACACTGCACTAAGATTTTCAAAAGTAACTCTTTATTTTCTTTAGTACATTTTAGAACATTGGCAAATAGGAATTTCTTTTCATGTTACTGAAGCACTTGATTCATTTTGTCAAATGAATCTGGATTTTCCATACAAGACAGTTGATCATTTTGCAAAAACGTTTTTAGAATGGTTCTATCCAACTTCACATTGGATAAAAATGTTTCAAACATTTTCTTTAAAATTTGAAGATCTCAGAACTTCTAAAAACAATGTTTATGTCACCTTAATTTTTCAAAGACAGGGTTATTTCACTGAAGTATGAACATATGCTCATTTTTCTCATGTAAAGAAGTATGCAGTTCAACTATTCAACATGCATCAAGATTTGGAGCACTATCCAAAAGAATTTTGAGAATTCCAAAGGCCAGTAGAAATTAATCAGACAACTCCTCCACAAATTTGACCATCTTATGAAAATGACACACCATGGAAAGCTTTACCAGTGGAATATACTCAAAAGATTCAACAGTACATTCAAGTTTATCAAGAAACATATTTTCAAAGATTTCACACTGTGAGAGATCCAGAATATGACCATGTATTTGATTATCAATTTGGATAACTGTATCTGGGAAGGCCTACACAAAGTCTCAGTGAAACATCAAAGTTTTCAAAAAGGACGCCAGCTAAAAAAACAAATGGAAATTTTAGGAAACCTTATTGATAACTTGGACCGAAGCATAAAAAAGGAAAAAATCATTTCTTGAAAAAGAAATAGAAAAAATTGTAAACGAACTACATGCAGATGGTAGAATCCAAAGCAAAAAAAAAAAGGTAGAATCAAGCCAAACAAATGAACAATTTCCTCAGAATAGTTATGATGAAAGTATTTTCCAAGATTTACAGGATCCATAGCCAAGTGAAACTCAAGACATCAACACACCCTGGCTAAATCAACACCATGACATGACAAGACAGCACTATATTTACTTTATTAAAGCAATATCTACTTTATTAAAGTTTGTTAAAGTTTATTTGTCTGTTTGTGTAATAATTTGTTGCTTTAATTATTGTAAGAATCTTTCTTTTCTAAAAGAAAGATAAGGTGAGTCTGGAATATAAGTCGTGTCCATTATGTCGAAAACACGTGAGTCTCGTATGTACTTTTTAATTGATTTTCTCCTCTATATAAGGAGAGCTCTTCCTCATTGTAAGACATTCGAAGTTATCAATAATAATCAGTGTGTTTTTATACATCATGTTACTCTAAGAATCTTCCAATTTCTACTTAATTTCAGAATGTACAAAGTAATTATAAATTTGAGTGATATGGAGTAAGATTTGAGTAGAAACATAAGTATGCTTTGCAGTTGCACATTTATGATAAACATCTGCATCAGAAAGTGCTCTACTGACTATATGATCCGACTGGGGATTAAAGTAATTCACAGCAAGTCCAAGAGTCAGGCCATTTGTTAAGCCTATTAGGCGTGTGTGGGCTAGAATACCGTGATTTTCTTTGGATTGCTTTCACTCCGCATATTTATGGGTTCATTCCAAGATGGTTGGCTTTTGTAGGATTGATATCTTCATTTTTCTTGAGTGGAAGAGAAATGAAAAAGTCTGGGTTTTTTCTAAGTGAGTTTGTGCATTTGGTGAGAAAATCTGAATGAGATTCCTCAAAACAATATCGGATTAATGTATATGTGATGTTTGGAATGGTCATGGTAAAATATGAGGTCATTTGTATATAAGGCTTAAAATAGGACTTGTATCTAAGACCATTTGGGCGAGGAATAACATTCTTTTTCCACAATTGTTTGATAATATCCCATGCAATGATAATATTTTTATCAGGTAAAGAAGAACCTAGTAACTTGTGAGAAATACCAAGTTCAGGAAAGAAATGGATTGTGACAGGCTTGCTGATTATTTTAGTTGAAAAACTATCTCCATTTGCTGCTTGGAAAATTTGTCGATGATTTTTCCACATGTGATCAGGAAGAATAGCAAAATTGAGAATTGAGCATGATGCGCTAGTGTCAAACAGTGCGGCAACTGTTATGGGCCTTTCATATTTTCATGTAAAGAGTTTTACTTATATCATTAGCACCGAAATAGATAAAAAGTCCGAGTTAACAATTTGCATGCCATAACATCCTTCTGCATCATCAGATTCGTTAGAAAGACTTTATCGGAATCATATTCAAGAACAAAGATAGTTTCCTATGTTTGTTCATTTTCTTCAAAAAAAACAAGGATTTAAGATCATCATCACCGCAGTCAATCTTTGTAGCCGTAAAAATTAATCCTTCTTTTTGTTAAGACATGCATTTGCAAAGTGACATTTCTTTCCATAAAACATTTGTTTCCTCTCTTCTTTGAGAATTTGCGCTTGAAAAATCTTTTCTTTCTCCGAAAAGGATTAAGATGGGTTTCTCTAAGAGAAAACTTCATTCTCCTTTTATGAAATTTTTTCTTTCTTCTTCTATCACAATCTTTCATAGAACGGATGCACTTAATTTGCAAATAAGGCTTATCACAAGCCTTTTCCAATTTTTTACCTGTAGCATTAATATCTTTGAAGAAAGTATTTTGATTACAAAGTTTCTTCAGTGTCTTCATGACCCAATTATGAAGTTCACCAAAAGATATAGCATTTAAAGGTTGTCCTCTCATTTCCATTGTTCTCAAAGTTTCTTGACCAAGAGGTTGATGGATTGATTCCAGATAAGCTTGTTTGGTGTTGGTATCATTCATGCCACCAATAAGATAATACTGTTGTGCAGCATTCCTGAAGTGCTTTTCAAGATCGTTTGAATTGTATGAACAATACTTTAATTTGAAAAATTCTTCTCTAGCAATCTCCTTGTCATGATCAGATTTTCCACAAAATTTCTAATATGAGGAATTTATAAAAAAATCTCTGGTGTTTGACTCCTGGATAAATTGAGGTCGTCTGCATTCATCCATTGAATCATACCAATCTCTGAGGAATCTTGTAATCCTTGCCAAGAAAGCTTTTATGACCTTTATATAAGTCATGTTTGGCTTTTGAAGTTCTGCAGTACACCAAGCTTTCATTTCTTATAGTCTGTATTTCCACTGTGATAGAGGAATGTCATCAGAGGTGAATTTTGGTGAAGAAGCACTATTTGAAGAATAATAATTGTTAGTCACATGAGTTTCAATCATATCTTCATCAAGTACTTCTAGTTCTTCAACAGTGGGTTCATCTAGAGGATGAGTTTGAGATTGACCTGTTTGTGCTTGGTCAGCCATATAAAAATGAGGATTATCATTTATAGACTCATCAGAGAGTTCTTCAAAAGATTCAACAGACTCAGATTCATAACTGATATCATCTATTATAGAGTAAACAGGAAAGGAGTGTGTGGTTTGGTTATGAGTTTGTTGAAAGAAAGTAGAAATAGGATTTTTGATCATCATTTGAGGTTGTTTTGAAGGATTTGGTAGTGGAAATTCTTGAGAAGGAGAGGATTGTGTTTAACGGACAATCTAATCGTTTTTTAGAGCATGAGTTGTTTTTTCTTTTGTTCCCATTCTTCAGGAGTGAAAAGAGTAAAGGTAGATCCTTGGTAAGTAGAGGAGTATAAAGGTCTTCATTGAGAAGATTGTATGTTAGAGAATGATGAAGGATAGTATGGTGTTGATACGATCATTGGATTTGATTCAAGAGAAGCAAGTTGAATTTTCAAGTTTTTGATTTCTCTTTCTTGAGCATCAAATAGTAGTTGATTTTGTAGATGGTTCAATATATCATTGTGTAGAATTTCAATTTTTTGTCTGCAGGCTTGAATAGGGGTAAGAAGAGTCTGAGTTTGCTGTTGTAGAGTCCTTTCAATTCTTATCTGACTTTGGTCAATCTTCTTTAACAAAGTATTTTGTTGTGTTGCACTTTTGAATGCCAATTTAAGGTTGCCTCTACTGCGCAAAGAGGTTGCACTGATCCATCTAATCTCCTAGTGCTTGAGTTTTTTATTTTCCAAGAATGAGTAGAATAACCATTTTCAAAAGTTTCTAAGGGAGGAAGTTTTTCCTCGGTAGGAAAAGGAGATGGGGTGGATTATCATTCCAATCCCATTTCTTATGATATCTGCTGCAATCATCATCATCAACTCATACCCATTGGGTAGGAATTATGGGATCATCATTTATGGGCGGTGTAGTGTATTTGACATAGTAGTCAAGTTTGCTTGATGGCTCTCTAAATAGTCCGACTTCTGGATCATTATCATAAAAAGCTTTATGTAACTTTCTTTGACTGCTTCTCTTGGATTTCCTTCTTTGACAAAGAGGATCATCATCAATTTCTACTGCTAGACAACTGGAGCAAGAGCAAACATCCCAGAAGATATGTTCGGTATCATCTGTTTTGTTATATATTTGCCTTCTATTTACATCAAAAGCATAAATATAAATTTCGTTCTTTGCGTATGCAAACTGTGTGGGAAAACAAAAGGGTCTTTTTGAGACAACATCCCTTTTGAAGGCAATCTTGACATCTTCATTGGACTTTTTTTCTGAAAAACGTTATGTGGATTATATTGGAGCGGAATTTTTGCTTTCCTTGTGAGTTTGTTCATAGCTTGTAATCCATGTTTCAGGGATAAGTTTAAGTAACTCTACATGAGGAATTTGTCTAGGGACATAAGTACAACTAGGAACATGATCTAATTCTACATGAAGAAGTAAAGCATCATTTGTTCCTCGAGATTGTGCAAAATCAAAGGAATGATTCTGTATTCTGTATACCATTTGATAATGAAGCGTAGCCGCATATGTGACAGAAGATGGTACAACTCCAACAATTTGAACTCTAAATTTTCAAGTAACCATGGATCATATATGGGCATGTTGAAGTTTGGAAACATTGTGGCTCAATTTTGAAGGACTTTGATTTCACAGCAAATGAATGAATTTTATCTTCAATTGAAGTTGTGAGGAAGAAGGCGTGTTTGATTTCTTATTTTGATAAAGGCATGTTTGATAATTATTGACCTGGAGTTGATTTGGCACTTCCCTTACCATTTGAAGACATTTAAGTGGCTATCTCATTTTTCCATCCGCCACTTGAGCAGATCTATTAACAAATTCTATCCGGTGAACGATGAAGTGGATGGAGCAAAGTTCAGTGGCCAAGGACGCTTCATGAAGTTCAATGAATAAACTGTAACATGGTGCAAAGTTCAGTGTCCATCAAAACATTTAACTAGAAGTTCCGAGACCATCATCAACCCTACACCAAAATTTGTGGTAAATTTTGCACCAAACTAAAAACCATATCCAACCTCATACAATCAAAAGTAGCACCGGCTGAATAGTGTTTCATTGTTTTCTTCATTTTTTTATTCTTAACAATTTATTTGTTTGAAAGACATTTATTTGTTTATTTTATTTCTACGTAAATTACTAAATAATTAATTATGTTTAGTTAACGAAAATATTGAATTTATTAAATATAGTGCAACAACAACAACAACAACAACAACAACAACAACAACAACAACAATAACAACAAATAATAATAATAATAATAATAATAATAATAAATTAAATTTTGTTGTATGACAAAAAAATGACAAAAATTCCCTTGACAAAAAATTGGTCCAAAATGGAAAAGAAGGGAAAAGTCCAATTAGACTAAAATTCATCTAGAACTTAGCAAAAGCATAAATAAAATCTAGAAGGACTTCTAAACTACTATATATCGAGACAAAAGGGTAAGAAATAAATCAAGAGATCAAGAAGAAGTTTAAATATATAAAAAAAAAAATAGTTTCTCTCTTTTCTTCTCTATATATATATTTTTTATTTTGAAGTTGATAGTTTCTTTTTCATCCATCATGAACTAATTCTTCTATCTAGAGCTGGATGAAACCAAAATTTGAGATTATGGTTTGATATTAATTAGTTATTTCTTTGAAACTTTTCATTCTGTTTATTTGTGTTGTTTATTCTCCATATTTTCGAACAACTGATCATTAATTGAAATGAATTGATTGTTTATGCTTTAGCACTCGAGAGAGGAAAACTTAGACTTTATCTTTAGAATAACACAACTTAGGAAATTATGGTTTTGAGTGAACGTATAATTCCTTTGAAACAGTTCCAAAAAAAACTATAAAATTTGATAATTCTTGGATTTTAATTCGGAACTTAAATATTGACATTGAATTTTAGGAATAATTTTTACTCGGTACTTATGAGAATGAGTAGAATTATGTTAGATTCTTGCTTATAAACTTGAAATTTTTGATTTGAGAAAACTATATAATTGAGAAACGTAATAGATATTTAAGTGAAATCACAAACCTAGACTTTCTTATGTTGATTCATTCTTCTAAATTGCATTCATTTGTTGAATTCGTCGGAATAATCATGTTAGAATTGAATAAATTGATCTTATAATTCGATTTTCTAGATAAAATAAAAGCTATTCAATTATAATACTTAGTAAGAATTTAATTTACGATTCTCTCTTTTAAAGTAGTGTAGAAAAACTATAAAATTTGATAATTCTTGGATTTTAATTCGAAATAGAAATATTGACATTGAATTTTAGGAATAATTCCTACTTGGTACTTAAGAGAATGAGTAAACCTACGTTAGATTCTTGCTTATAAACTTGAAAAAATCGATTTGAGAAAACTATATAATTGAGAAACGTAATTGATATTTAAGTGAAATCACAAACCTAGACTTTCTTATGTTGATTCGTTCTTCTAAATTGCATTCATTTGTTGAATTCGTCACAATAATCATGCTAGAACTAAATAAACATTGATCCTATAATTCGATTTTCTAGATAAAATAAAAGCTATTCAATTATAATACTTAGTAAGAATTTAATTTTCAATCCATGTGGGCTCGACATCCTAATTCCATAGTTATATTACAAAATCTAATACTGTTTACTTGCGGTATATTTACGCTATAAAAAAGCAACACCTACATCTCAGAACCAGTTTGCATGATTTCAAGTGTGAAAAGTCGGCCACCAAAATAAACAGTAACCAGCTGATTCTATCTTTTAAAGTAGTGTAGAAAAACTATAAAATTTGATAATTCTTGGATTTTAATTTGGATATAAATATTGACATTGAATTTTAGGAATAATTTTTACTCGGTACTTAAGAGAATGAGTAGAATTACGTTAGATTCTTGCTTATAAACTTGAAAAAATCGATTTGAGAAAACTATATAGTTGAGAAACGCAATCAATATTTAAGTGAAATCACAAACCTAGACTTTCTTATGTCGATTCATTCTTCTAAATTGCATTCATTTGTTGAATTAGTCACAATAATCATGTTAGAATTAAACAAACATTGATCTTATAATTTGATTTTCTAGATAAAATAAAAGCTATTCAATTATAATACTTAGTAAGAATTTAAGTTTCGATCCATGTGGGCTTCGATATCCTAATACCATAGTTTTATTACAAAATCCGATACTGTTTACTTGCGGTATATATACGTTATAAAAAACGCGACACCTACAGCTCAGAACCAGTTTTCATGATTTCAAGTGTGAAAAGTTGACCACCAAAATAAGCAGTAACCAGCTGATTCTCTCTTTTAAAGTAGTGTAGATAGATGTAGATGTAAATACATAAGATAATGTTTTTGTGAGGACCGGCAATTACTAATAAAAAAGAGGGCATCCTATCCTATCCATTTTCGGGGGATTATTCAAACTAGCCTGTTGACTTAGTCTATTTGGGATTTTCGTAGAAAAGTCTATTTTACATTTAATGAAATAGGTTTCTTTATTGCAAGACTTGTCCTTTTATTTTAAAGTAAGTTGCGGATCTGTTCTGTATTTCTTATATTTTGATTTTTAAAGTATAAATTCATTCTTTGATCTAATATATTAGCATAATCTGCTATTTTTTGTTCACATTCTTTTATAAGTTTAATATATTCCTCAGATATTTCATTTGTACTTTCTAGTTGGGATTTAATATTTTTTATTTTTTCAAATATTCTTTCTAACAAATCGTCTAACCCTTTAACTGTATATCCTGACATGATTATTATATAAAAATTATCATAGTATTATAAAATAATGATATAAATATCATGGTAGACAGTAATCCAAATATCATAAATAATCATAAACATTTATAATTCATGCGATTCTTTAAGATCTTAAGAAATTCTTTCAAAATTTAACAATAAATAGTAGTTCTACCTTAATTTTAATGTGGATCTTTATTCTTACAATCGAGTGACCTTCAGGCTCTGAATGTGCAAATTGTTTCCTTCAACGGCCTCCTGCCTTAACGGAATCTTTGCTATTCAGCTTCTTGCCTTCACTGTATCGTTTCCAAGGACAAATCCCTAGACTTAGATTAAAGAAAAACTGTTTTTGTTGTTAAAATAAGAAAGAAATTTCTTATTAGATCTATCAAGAATTTATGGGAATGAAAATTTAGAAACTCATTCTTCTATGTAAGAAATTGATTATTTATTGATATTCTGAAATTGGTACAAAGATTATATCAAAAGACAGAAGTGTTTTTGCAATTCTAAAGCTCAAGTGTTTTTTCTCAACTCATTCTGCCTCTATCTTAACCCAATGGCTTCTATTTATACAACTACATGAGGCTCGATTATTGGCCTCTTACATCATCCATTATCTCATACTCCACTAATGGAGTTCTATTATTACAACAGTTTCTCCACTACATAATTGTAGCTCTATTATTTCTTCCATCTGTCCACCTTTCTTTCACATCTTCTTTTCCTCTATTGTCTTCATATAGAGTTTGTCAAGATTCTTCAATAATGTTCAGCATAGTGGCGGGACCTCTTATCTCTTATAATTTTGTCCTTTTTCATTTGGATAGCATGTGAGACATTCCCTCAATTGACACGATTCCTGTATGGTTGATGGACTTCCATGGATCTGATGGCTATCAAATTTTTGGATATATTCTTTTAAAATTGAAGATTTATCATTTCCATTATTTGTCATGAGTGTCCATCCTTCATATTGGCATAAGCATTGAAATTTTTTATCGTATAAATTTTTTGCCATGTTGTAGATAACTTTCTTCCCTAAGACTCTTCGGGATCTCATACATGATCTGTTAATGTTTGGCAATGGCTTTCTATTTTGGCCTACTTCAATCTGGAAATTTCGGCCTACATATCCGACCGTAATAATATGTTCTGCAGGATAATATATCCTTCCATCAATTTCTGGACTGATTGAGTAAAATTTAAGATATATTGGTCTTCCTTTGGCAAATTTTGAAACTTCTCCTCGGAAGATATCATCAAATTTCTCAATTTCTTTTAAATCTTTTCCTGGATAAATTAAGTTCAAGAATCCATAGTCTGCTGCCATTTTGACCATGTTAGGGTCTCCATCGTTTGTAATAATCATCCTTGGGTAAACATGTTCTCCTAGGGAGATGAAATAGGATTCATCATCTTGTAGTTCATAGACAAGTTTTGCAAAAGCTTTATATTCTTCTTCTTTTGGTGTTAAAGGGGTCTCATCATCTTCATCTGTTCTGATTTTGATAACCCTTGTATGTTTATCATCATTTTTTATTGTCACCTTTCGAGGACTTTCCATGATTGTATCTCTTTTTATTTGACTGGGTCCACTGCTGCTTCCGCTTGGTGTACCTGTTTGTATTCCTTGTTTGGTATTTTGAGATTGTGCTAAGGCATCAATCCCTGTATTTTTGGTATTTGTAGACTCTAATCGTGCTTCAAGAGCATCAATTCGATCTTTTAATTCATTGGTAACTTTGGTATGGGACGCACTGATCTCAAGTAATAATTTGACATTATAACTTAAGGTTTCAGCTAATGCCTCCATTCCAATTTTTATATCATCAGCTTCAACTTTGGCAAATGCTGCCGCATATTTTATTTCTGATATTTCCTGCTTGATATTATCCATCTCTGAACTCGATATTCCTGCTTAAAAAATCAGCAAGATAATTGTTTATACCTTTAATATGAATAATATCGAAATTATAGAATGACAAATATGCTTGACATTTGTGCAATCTCCTATATTGAGGCTTCATTGACAACTTATTTTTAATTAATCCTGTAATATTAGAATTGTCAGTTTCAACAATACACTTTTTAGATAATAAGAATAATGAAAACTTTTTTATTCCTCTAATAATTGCTAACAATTCTTTTTCATGAGTAGTATAATTTATTTCTGCTTGGTTAAAAGTTCCACTTGAATACCTGCAAATTTCATTTAAATCTGTTTTTAATATAGCTGCTCAATACTTATCAAAAGCATCTGTATTAACAACCAAATTATCCTTTTCATCTAGCAATCTTAATTTTAGTAAATTTTTGCATTCTTCTTTTAATAATTTAACTATTTCTGTATGTTCTTCACTCCATCCTTTAGTATTTGTTTTTCTAAGTAAAACTTGTATTTTATGTTTCTTTTTTGAAAGATTTTCAATAAATCTTTCTGCATAGTTTAAATATCCTAAGAACTTTTGTATTTGTTCTTTTGATTCTAATTTATTTGGAAAACTTTCTATCTTTTTGGATATATGGGTTTGCAATTTTATTCTTTTTTTATCTATTGATAATCCAAAAAAATCAATTTCTTGTTTTTCTATTATAGCTTTCTTTTTGAAAGAACAATTCCTTCCTTTTTACATTCATTTATGAATTGTATCAAATGGTTTCTATGTTTTTTTTTAGTATTAGAACATATTAATATATCATCAACATATACTATTAAAAATTCATCAAACTTTCTAAATATATTATCCATTTTTCTTTGATATATTTGTGGTGTATTTTTTAAACCAAAATGCATTACTAACCATTCATAAATACCTTGAGGTGTACTAAATGCAGTATATTGTATATATCTTCTTCCATTTTAATTTGCCAAAAGCCTGATTTACAGTCAGACTTGGAATAATATTGTTTTCCTTTTGCAAGGTTTATTAGGACTTCTTTATTTGGTAAAAAGTATTCATCAAATTTAGTATATTTGTTTAATTCTTTATAATTGATTACCATTCTGGCATTTCCTCTAACTTGCTCAGAATGTTTCATAACCATAAAGGTTGGACTACTATGGGGTCCATTACTTGGTCTAATAAGTTTTTGTTCTAGTAATTCTTTTATTTGGGTTTTAAATTCTTGCGTATCTTGTATAGTATACATCATTGGTCTAACTCTAATTATAACATTCTCTGTTAGTTCTATTTTAGCTTTAGGATGGTATGATTTCCAAAATAATAATGGATTTTCTCCACATGTCTTTTCTAATTGTTCTATAATTTTCTCTATACTTATTTCTATTTCTGCCTTTAATACTTTTTTGTATAAATTTTTTGTATTTATATCTTTATTTATGATTGGTTTTTTCTCCCATTTATCACCACGCTGGGCTGGCTGAACTCTATAGGGTCTAAATTCCTTTGGAATTTTTAATAAGTGTGCACATGGTGTTTGTAACATTATCATATAATTATTTTGTTTATAATATTGAAATTGTTGGATAAAGTCATTTCCTAATAGTATGTCACAATCTAATTTATCATAACTATATATCTTGTTTATTATTACTTGTTTACTTCCAAGTATTATACTGACTTTATCAGCGCTATTAATTATTTGTGTACTGTCTCCTGTTACTCCTGTTATTTTTATTTTACTATTTTCATTCCATGATTTTATTAAGAAGTTTTTAAATATTGTTATATCACTTCCTGTATCTATTAAGGCACATGTTGTTATATTTGTTTATACTATAGTAACTTGTATATATACGGCTAATGGAAAACTTATTTGGTTATTCATTTATCTTTTCTCGCATAATATAGTTTGACCATTATGTGTTATATATAATCATTCTCTTTTTATACTATAGTCTTTCAATCCATTTAAAAAACTTATTCCTAATAATATATGAGAATCCGTATTCATACTATTATCCATATAATATGGTACTACCATTTTAATTCCTCCTATTTTTATTGGTACTTTGATTTCTAATTCTGTAGTATGTATTTGTCCATCAAAATTTACATATCTATATGGTTCAACCTTATGAGTCATTAATCCTTTATTTCTAATTGAAGCTATATGACATTCACTTGCTCCTGTATCAATTAGTATATTTGGTCCTTCAATATATTCTCTTCCATTATAATATTTTCTTCTATTTTCACGTTTCCAGCATTTCTATGAAGTTTGATTTCTTTTATATTACTAGTTCCTTCTAAATGTTTTCTAGGTAATTTAAGACTTGTTGACCTCTTAATTAATCTTCCATTTCTAAACATTACTTTATCAAAATAATCATCTTATTTATCTTCTGCTATTTCAAGTTTATCCTTGAGTATACTAAATTCATATTCTTTAGGAATTAAACTTATTTGTTTACTTTGTTCTATTATTTTACTAATATCCTTGCATTCCTTGTGAACTTCTATGTATGATTTTTTAGAGTATATATTTCCATAATTGGAGTTAGTAAATGTGTACAGAACTCTATATTCTATAGTCATAATCTTGTCTCCTGGTTCCATTATATCATTTCTATGTAACTTAAAATGTAGTCCTAAGATTTCATTGAAGTTTTTGTCTGTAATTGAGACACAATATTTTGGGTAACAAATAAATATTAATTTTTGGTATGCCAAATTTCCTTTTATAGTTCCTAAATGACTATCTTTTAAATTTATTATTATTCCATCATGTAAACTTACTGTTAAAGGTGAATCTATTCCTTCTCTAAATAAGGATTTAAACATTATTTGTATTCCTGCTAAATAGACATATTGAATTTTTTCTCCTTGTTTTTTACTAATTTTTGTTAATAATCCATCTACTTTATTTCTTGTTAAAAGATTTAATTTATGTGTTCATTGAGTTGTTCTAACATTTATAGCTTTTTCAATTTTATGATACTCATTTATTGCGATTCTTTCTTTTTTCCATATCCTATCTAAGGCTTCCCATTTTCCTATTTTTAAATCTAAAGATAATTTTCTCATTTTCTTGAATTTGTTATTATCAAATGTTACTTTTAATCCATAACCTTCTATTCCTTCATATTCTTATTTATCTATATTATCTCTTTCTATTTCTTCAATTTCTTTATTCAGATTCAGATTCATTATCTTTTTCTGAATATGATTCGCTTATATATACTTTTTGATCATAATATTGTTCAATATCTGATATTTCACTTAATTCACTTTCTATTTCTAAATATTCTTTTTATAATATTTTAACCTTTTTCTTTTTACAATCAGGGCTTATATGTCCTATTTCTCCACAATTCCAACATTTGCATTGGCTTTTATCTTTTCTATAAGGTCTGTTTTTCTGTTGTCTATTTGGATTGTATTTCCTTTTATAATATCTTCTTCTGGACTTTATATTTTTTTCTTAAAATTTCTAAATTTTTTAAATTTTTTATTTTTGAATTTTCTTTTAATATTTTTTCTTTCAGGATTACATCCCCATTGTGTAGGTCTTTCCATATCTTCACAACATATCTTAGTTAATTTTCCTGATTTCTTCATTAATTGTCTTTGTTGACATATATATGCAACTCTTTTAAATAAAAATTTTATTCTTGATCCTAAAGATCTGGGTGCTTCAGGATTTTCTTCAATATATTTTTCAAATTCTATCTTAAAATATATTCCCCATGTTCCTGGTAACTTATTATAGTACATATCTTTATATACATCTTGATTTTCATTACTATAAAATTGGGTATAATAATATTCCTTAAACTCACATATATATTCTTTAATTTTACACATATCACATATTGTTAGGTTTATTAATTTTATCTTAGCATTTTCTTTTTCTTTTATTGCTTCTCCATCAAAATTTCTTATCCAATTTTCTCCTAAGAATTCATCTGAAATATAGTTTACTAATCTTTCTATACCTTTTCTATCTGATTTTATTATTTTTGTTTGTACATTTCTTCTTATTAATGTTTTTGTATCATTATTTATTCCATCCCACCAATTTCTAACATTTCCTTCAAAAGATGCTACTAAAAAGTATATCATTCTTTCAGTACTTTTCCATGTATCATCTTTGTTATATAAAAAGAATAATATCATTGAATCTGCCCAAGTTACTAAAACTTTTTTAATATATATTTTACAATCTAAGTCTAATTTTGCTCCTTCATGATTGACAGGTTTATCATAATTATCATTTAATTCAAATTTATTACTGTATTTGTTTCCTTTTGGTGGTTGTCTATTTCTTATTTTTTCATAATATTGTCTATATGGTTTAATGGATATAGGTGCATAACTTTTATCTGGGTCTAATATTTCTTGTTTATTAGAGGATTCTGCTTTATTTGGTCATCCTCCAGTGTTCATTGGGACTTGTATTCATCTAAATTTTCTAGATTTAATTGATCAAAATTTTCTATAAGTAAATCTAATTCTTCGTTCATCTTTATCTTCTATATTATTTCGATTTTCTTTAATCTCTAATTTTCATATTGCTTTTTCTTTAGATTTTTCCATTTTTTCTTCTTCTTCTATTATTTTTGGTAAAAATCTTTTTCCTAAATTCATCATTCATACTACCTGCTTCTATTTTTATATTTTCTTGTTCAGTATGTTTTTTCCCTATTCTATACATTTCTTTTTCTATATATAAGTTTTTTGTCTATTGTTTTTTCTTTTCCTTTATTATTTTCTTTTATTTTTCTTGCTTCAATTTTTAGAATATTAATATCATTTCTTACCTCTTTTATTTCATTGTTTATGTTTTGAACATCATCTATTAATATTTTTATTCGTGTTTTTAATTCTTTTATATACTCACCAATTGATATTTATCTTTTCTTTGATTGACATAAGTAATATGTTCTACATTCAGTATCTTTACAATCTTTTATTACTTTATTACATTTTTGTTTTACATAATTATTATATGTTAATTTTTTCATTTTTTTGTAATAACTTGCTCTTATTTTATATCTTTCTTGTTTTAATTTTAATATTTGTTTTTGTTGTGAGTTTGTTATATTTCCAGGTTTCAAAAGTTCATCTTGTATTTGTAGATTTATTTCTTTTATTCTTGCTAATTTTTTATCTAAAATTTCTTTTATTTCCATTAATTCCATTAACAGTTTTTACAAATCATTTGATTCATATTTTTCTTTATAATATAAATTGATTTCATCTTTCTCAAAAGTTTCTATTATTTTCTCATATATATCTTTCTTTTATTAATCTACAATTAGTTTATGTAATATTTGTGCTTTAATTTCCATAGGTAATTTTCTAATTATTCTTAATGTTATTATTTTTAACTTATTGGGTATATGTTCTAAAAATATATAACTTCCTTTTTCTGTTTCTAATTTATAATAATTATCTATTTTTATAATTATATTACTCATAATTTTTGCAATATAACATAATTTCCTTTTTTTCAAGTTCCATAATAATATTTTCATAGATATATTCATCTTTTAATGTTCCTATTATAAGGTTATCTATAATTTGTTCTTTTATTTCTTGAGGTATTTCTTTAATTATCATTAACGTTATTGTTTTTAGTTTTTTAGGAATATGTTCTAAAAATATATTACTTCCTTTACTTTCTTCTATTTTGTAATACTAATCTGTTTTTGTAATTGTAATGTCCATGATCTCTATGGCTCTGATACCATTAGTTGGGGTGCTACTTAGAGCTAACAAAAATCAAATAATTCTTAAAATCTAAAATCTAATTAATCTTTAAATAGTCGTATATTCTATGTATTCTTTTAATTTATCAAATTCTAATCTATTATTAGTTATAGATATATAAAATCTTAAAGTTAAATTGAACCTTAATTTCTTATATTCTTGTGGTAATCTATTTGTGATATGTTTCCTCATCTATAGGGTTTTAATTAAATCTTCAAAATCTAATAATGTTTGAGAATTCATAATATCAAGATCTGTTATTATATCTATATTTGATTCAAAATGTATATTATATTTTGAAATATTCTTTTTCCTTTTTTCTAATTTATCTATTGTATCTTGTATATCTTTTACAATTATAGATCTAACAATTTCTCTGACAAAATTTTCTATTAAATTTTCTTTAAAACATTTTAATATTTCTTGAGCAGCATATAATTGTTCTTGATATCCTATTTTATCAATTTCATTTTCAAATTCAAATTCTTTTTTATTTTTTTACAATCGTTTTAATTTTATATGGACCTCTTTTAGATCTATGTCTTTTCATTTTATAATTATTAGTCATAGTTAGTTTTGAAAAAATATTATCATTAAAATAAATTTTTTAGGACTAAATTGTTATTCTCTTTTTATTATGATTACTTTGATTGTAAATCTTATATTTAGGGGTATTTTTTGGTAGTTTGCTACCTTTGAATGGTCAAAGACCAAAATGAATAAATAGCCCTTTTATTTAAGCTATTTTCATATATTTCCCTCCATTTTCTTTGATTATTAAAAAAGTCAATAGTCAATAAAATAATGATGGAACACCTAGGGGTGGGCGTGGGTTGGGTTGAGTCGGTTTTTCCCCCAACCCATACCCAACCCAATATGGTCGGTTTGACATAAATTCAACCCAACCCAACCCATGTAAAGATTGAAACCCAACCCAACCCAACCCAACTCAACCAAATGTCGGTCGGGTTGGGTTGGGTTGGTCGGGTTAGGTTGGGAGTTGGGACGACCTATGAACAAACATTAAAGTCACCAAAGTACTAAATTTAAAGCAACATTAATATATTGCGTTAAAGAGAGATGGATTGGAAGATAGATCTCATCCAAAATCACAACCAATGTTGATGATTTGGTGAGACGACGCCCGCCGCGTGAGAGAGATGATGGAATATATGTTAGTATTTTTTTTTTTGTCTCTCACTTTTTTTTTTACCGGGTCTCTCACCTTTATTCTAGTTTAGTTTGACAAAATTTTTTAGTTTTTTAATTAGTGGGTCGGGTTGGGTGGTTTTTGTCGGGTTGGATGTGTTAACCCACAACCCAACCCAACCCAACCAACTTAACCTTGCCACCCAACCCAACCCAAGAAAAAAATGGAAAAAACCGACCCAACCCGATCGGGTTGGGTTGGGTTGGGCGGGTTGATCGGGTTGGGCGGGTTTTTGCCCACCCCTAGGAACACCTGTCTCATTTCACGACTTTAAAAAGAATTATGTTTACTAATTAAAGCACTTGACTTGCAATCGAACTGAAATGAATAATATCCATGTGAATTGTTTTGGGATTTGAGAAATTCGATTTAAATAATAGTTTGGAGACTAGCGATAAAACTAAAATATAGGGAAATTGACAAATCTACTCGAATTGTTTTATAACATTAAACCCCTATTTGAATTCCACTTTACAGAAAAAAAAAATATTTTTTGAAAAGTAATTTTTTAAAGAATGTGTGATTAAAAGTAGGAAAAAAGTTTTAGATTTACAAGTAAAATTATTTTATTATGTAAAATTTGTGATTGAAATTGAGTTTGACAAAAATAAGTTTTATTACGATGGAGGTCAAACATGGGCTAAATTGGCTTTTGATAAAAAATCAATTGTCCACAATTTCATGATTGCAAACGTTAAGGACCAATATGCTTATGTTATAAAGATAAACGACCAAATTGCAATGAATGCTGCAAGCACGCTCTATTCCAATATAGAGGCTTCCTGTTTACAAATCGATAATAATTGACGAGTTTGTTGAAATTCGGAAGCAGACTTCAAAATGATCACAAAATCAGAGATTTTAGCGAAGCTGAATCTGAAGCCCCACCCAGAAGGTGGGTTTTATTCGGAAACATTCAGGGACAGCTCTGTTCTACTCTCCAAATCCCACCTTCCCCCTCAATGTAAGCTTCTAATTCGATTTATTTTATTTGGGTTACAATTAATATACTTGGGTTGTTTGGACTAGGATCTAGGTCTGGATCATGTTTTAATTAATTTTTTTTTCCTGGAATTTGGCAAAAAATTGCATCTTGTTTCAATGCTACTGGTATTGGTTGTTTCCAGTACAACTCAATCTCAACCTTATGTGACCCATGTGTGATAGAGGTAGATATCTCATTATTGTACTTAGTTTTATGGTTCTCGTTAGATGCAACCCTATAAGCTTGTGATCCTCTGTTATTGTTTCTGCAATTCTTACAAATAACTGAAGCTGGATAAATGGCAGATATCAATTTTGCATCGTTCAAAGTAGTTGTTTTGTAAAAATATAAGAAACTAAAGAAAGGGGAAAATATATGTATCTTTGTAAACTTGATGATATATGTGAAAAGATAAATTCCTTCGTTGCCTACGATTTCTACCCGAAGATAATTGGGCATCAAGGATTGTGTTCCATTAACGTTAGAGGATTTTGTCAAAAAAAAAGAAGTCCTTAGGATAGAGAGGAAATATGTGGCTAATATTGCTTCAGGTTCGGTTTAATAACTCAAGAAATTTTGTTCGTTAGTTCCTATAAGATTAATATATTACTCATCTAGGAACGAAAATATATTCTATCACATGAAACAATTGAGAGGGGTAAATTTGTCTCTATGACACAGCACGTAGTTTTTTGAACGTTGGGATATTTTTATTTTCTTATCCAAATTGTTATGCATGTTCCAGTAACATAGCCAATGACAGCAGAGATTACGTCCATATTCGTTTTGTAATGGTAAGTTGAGATGCCTAGCATTGGTATGATGATATCAAATAGTAGCCATACTTTCATGGTGCTCTGCCATCAGAATGCCGGCATAGAAAAAAGAAATAATATTTATTACAACATATTGCAATATTAAGGCATAACTGAATTGAACTCCAGAGTTATGTATTAGTGCCTGTTACAGCTTTCTCCAAATCTTGATTTTACTTTCTCCACAGACAAGGTTGATCGACCAGTCAGTACAAGCATATACTTCTTGTTACCTTCTGGAAGTGTTTCTCACCTTCACCGCATCCCGTGTGCAGAAACATGGCATTTTTACTTGGGAGAACCTATCACGGTAACATCTGATTGATTAATATTACACGTTAAAGATTTGCCTTGAGAGGCAATCTACATTTCCACAGTTAGATTCTTATTTAACATATATAATCGTAAGTTTCAAACGTTCTTTTCTTCACCTAGTTTGATTACCATGTATGAGAAACACTCAAAAGCTTATCAATATAATTATGTTTTCCTATCATCATCCATTTTTCATATTCATGTCAGCTTTACTCTGACTATGACTCAATCATCAGCAAAGTTTGAGATTTTCAGTGATCCTTTTCATTTAGCAAGTGGCTGCTTCATATTTGTATAAAAAAATAAAAAATAAAAAATAAAAAATCATGTATTAATATGATTAGGAAATAAAACTGTAGTTCATTTGATGTATACTAGAGTTTGAGCAGTGATCAAGGCATGTAAAAGAACCTAGTGAAAATTCGTTCTGATCTACTCTTACCGGGTTTTGCAAGCATTCTAGTGCTTGGGACCGAGATATCTATCCTTGATTTTTCTTTTCACCATGCCTGCATAATGGATTAAGATCAAATTATTATTTTAAATTTGAAGACTTCCATGTTTCCTTTATTATCTCATTGTATCTACTAGTTTAGTAACATTTTTTTTCCTAGACAATCCAGGAACTTGAACCTCCTCTAAGACGTTATCAAATTATTTCTCTAATAGATCTATGGCAAACACGTATCTACTGTATAGATGGAAACAGCCATATCTTCTGTTGGAATTGCTTATTTCTTTTATGCCAATTTTTATCTGTCAGGTGCTAGAATTAAATGATAAAGATGGGAGTGCTAAACTAACTTGTCTTGGACCTGATATTACAAGAGAGAATCAGTTATTGCAGTATACGGTGCCTCCAGGTGTTTGGTTTGGTGCATTTCCAACCAAGGACATTGACGTCTCTGCCGACGGGAAAAGTACAGTTACAAAAGCACCAAGGGATTCCGAGAAACACTTTTCTCTTGTAGGATGCACCTGTGCTCCTGCCTTCCAGTTTGAAGATTTTGAGCTGGCTAAACGTTCTGAGCTCATTTCGCAATTTTCAGAGTACGAGTCTCTTATTTCTTTGCTCACATATCCTGTGTGAACTCTATACTATGTGGTGTCAAATGCTTTGCTTTTATTATGAGACTTTTGTGTACCCACCCTACTCTTTCAAGTTTCCTGAAATAAAGTTCCCCTCCTTATTGTTATAATGTTTCATCAAATGATTTAAGCGTTAATGTAATGTCATGATTCCTCTTGTGATTCATATTTGGATATGTTGTGGTAACACGAATACGTTTTTTCAACACGACACGGCATGGCATCCGACATGTAAATTTTAAAAAAGTATTGTTATGACACGACACGTTGATGACAAGTTGATTAAATTTTTAAATTTCATTTATATAGTATAAATTTAATTTTATGCTTATTATTAGTATTATTATTTTATTTTTTTATTGAAATTTTTTAGATAAGAGTACATATTTGTTATTTACTAATAACTTTGATTTAAAAATATATAATAATTTCTAATAAAAAGGAAAAAAATGATCATGATAGTGTCGATATTTGTCACGTGCCAAACACGGATACGTTATCTCAGTTGGAAGCATTGCACATTATAGTCATTTCAAGACCTTTTTCAACTCCTATTTTTGTGTTGAATTGAAATATTTCTAGTATTTTACTCGTTACTCTCGTTACTTATTTATTTACATGTGTAACTTTGTGACCCACTCAATTGATCCACTAATTTGTATAATAATTAAGCCATTTGTATATTCCTTGTTGACGTTCGCCTTGACATTTTCCTATAGCCGATTATTTGAAAGTTTGTTTTAAAAATCAATGGAAATGATGGATGTCACGTGATATAATTTATTTTTACTTTATCAATATTTAAATATTTGATCCAAATAAAAATTGAATTTAACGTGTCATTCTAGTTCACCAACTTTCAAAATATGAAATGTAGTAGATGAAATAAATAATTTTATTTTGTAAATTTTCGAGGTGTTCACAAAATATATTATTTCATAACTCATTTTCAACAACACATTTTTCAATAAAATAATATTTTTCATCACATCAATAATTTTTCCTTACTTTCTAACTATATATTTTTCATCATATCATTATTTTAAAATACATTTTTTTTCTCAATAATCACCATCAAAGTAATAGAAAAAGACTACAATATACTTTTAATTCCGCTTCCTTATAAAACCATTCTGACTAATGTCATATTCCTGTTCAACATATAAAACAAATTATTAGAAGCATATTAAATTGTAATATTTGAATAATGCGAACTAAAAACATAATATTTAAATATCAATTTACATCATCTATCTAATAAAAAAATCAAACATACCTTGGAACATCTCCAATGGTTCGCACCAATTTGAGGAGTAATCTCTCACATGGTTAGACCAAACATTACACCAAATTAATAGTATTTCCTTTATTTCTCATTAAATAGTTTATCTCGTAAATTATTTAATTATAAATTATATTATTTATAAAATTATTAAATCCTAAATTATATTTAATGAAATAAAATATTGCATATACTCAATGAGTTAAAAAAAAAAAAAGTATTACATGTAATATCACAGTTAAAAATATTACATTTAACGAACAACAGAAGTTACATATAATGAAAATCACAACTAGTTTTGTCATTTATTTCTCGGAATTAGTATATTCATCTTGCAAATGATCAATTAATGCATTTCGAAGTGCAACGTGCACCTATTCATCACTGATTTATCTATTTCGGGCAAGGAATTCTAAACTTCTAGAGTACTAAGTTATTGATTTAGTTTAATGTTGTATTTTATTTTTTTACTTTTTTGATATTTATTTGTTCTAGTGCTAATTTCTTTTTATTTCTAATTACTAAATTTGTACTTTTTGAGTTTTAATGAAAAACTATATTAGTATATTCAATAGTTATCTTGTTCGTACGGGGCACGTGTGGTCATGTCCTAGATATTATTTATTATTTTATTAGAATTTACAAATAAATGTTAATTAAAAATAATTATTCAAATTAAAATAAATATAAATAAAGTTAAATAACTAAATAATCAAAGGATATAAAAAGAATATAACAGGAATTAAAATTTATTGTAATAAAATGAAGGGCAAAAGGGGAATAATGAAAAACTTCATTACATCAAAATGAATATACCAAATTGGTGTGGTGTTTTGGTATACCATTGGTGAGGATTTTTACGCTAAATTGGCGTAATTCGATGTACCATTGGATATGTCCTTACTTGAGTGCGTAATTTGAATTTTGATTTCAAATGGAGTATTGTAGTTTACACTCATGTATTGATCAATAAAATAATCCATCATTTGTTCTGCCATAAAAATGATAGTAAATATTTCAATAAAAAAATTTCTAATACAAGATAACGTACATGATTTGTGGATATTAATAAATAAAGAAAACCATGTAAACAATAATTTCCATTGTTATATGGGTATTGGGAATTCTTGCAAAACTTGGGTGACTAGGACCCAAATTCATAAACGACGGCTTTAAGACCAATACCATTTCATTAGTCCCGAACAATAGAAACAGATATCATCACAATTTCTAAAAACAAACTTATTTAAGCACTTAAAAGCATTGTCATGTAATCACTACATGCAAGCAAAAAAAAAAAAATTACCAGCTTTGCAAAACATGCTCTTCGAAACTTTCCAGTTTCAATAAACAGCAGCAAAAGAAGAATATGTACCTGTTAAGAACAAACTAAGATACCAGAATCGCTTTGATACCAATTATTATGGAGTGGAATGTTGAGAAATGATTTAATTTGCCATGTAAGCAGGGACGTAGCCAGGATTTTTAGTTGTTGGGGGGGGGGGAGCAAAATACGTGGGGTGCGCCCCCGATTTTTTTTTTTTTTTTTTTTAAAACTATAAGAGGATTGAAAACAACGATTTTGAGTATCAAAATAGGCAAGTTAGATTGACTGACCAAAAAGACAATAAGTTTGTCGATACAAAAACAATATGTCTAACGCTATACAAATTGAAAACATAAAAATCCAACATTGATTTGCATAGTCCAGGATCACGTTCCAGTGAAGATGAATCAAATTCCTCATTCTGAGGAGAAGAATCAATAACATATGGTTGTTGACCAATGTTATCTTCCGTAATAAGAGATTCAAGATTAGAGGTAGAAACTTCCTCAAAATGATTGGGGGAATTAATTATATTACAGTTGTGTTGGGTTTTCATTTTTAAATGGGTTAGAACAAATTTTCCTTTATTTTTAATGCAACAGCGGGTAATAAATTCATAAATGGGTCATATGCTTTTGGATTGGATTTGAGTTATTTATTTATTTATGTAACTATTAGATCTTTTTATTTAAGTCTAAGATTTTTGTAATTAATGGGGAAAAAAATAAAAAATTTCAAAATTTTGCGGGGGCAAGTCAATTTTTTGGGGGGGGGGGGGGGGGGGGGTGGGGGGGGGGGTTGGGGGGGGGGGGGTGGGGGGCGAAATTGAAAAATACATTACATATTAACTAGAAATAGTGGACCGCGGACAATGTTTGGGGGCGGTCACCCTATCTCCGTCCCTGCATATAAGCCAACATATGTAATTGTGTATAAAGACCCTCTTAAAATTAAACTCCAAATTACAGTGATTTAATAAATAATTAAGTAATTGGATTTTGGGCATATAGAAAAAGTGTGGGCAAAATTATATATGTAGAAATCGGATCCATTAGAGTTACATTGACAATGGTCCGAATACATATGAAAACTATATATAGGGTTATAGTCCCTAGTTCATATGTAATTTTCTCATTTTTTTGTATCATCCCATCAACACAAGAATTAATAGAGAAGCATATTGAAGAGGAAGATTCAAAAAAACCCACAATCAAAAATAAAAAATTACAAGCAAGATCAAGAAAAATGATTAGAGCATTTAAATTGAAGACAATATTCATTATTCAATATACAAATCAATTGATCAAGGTATATTTCACATTAATTAATTTTCTTGGTGATTTGACATGAACATATTGACAATTATGTAAATTTTATAAAGTTTAAGTTTCATGAAAAAAATTCAACAAGTGGTATCAGAGTCAATTCCATGTTAAAAGATTGAAATTCAAGAAATAATTTTAGAGTTGAAATTCATACTTCGGATTACTTAATTTTGGGATGTGAATTTCAAACCCTAGATATTTAAATTTTGGGTATTTTCAAAGTTGACAATTTTTAGTACTTAATTGTTGAATTTGAATATAATTATAATGATTGCAAGAAATTAACCAGTTGTATGGATCAAGAGAGGCAAAAATTGGCGTGGTGATTAATTAAAGGATGATTAATTAAGGTTAAGGCAATTGCTAGAAATTAAACAATTATCTGGGTTTTTCAAGGCGCCAGTAATGCAAATAATATTAACGCCATGTTTGATGGTAAACATTTTTCATGAAATTTGGGAAAATATTTTTCATTTTTCAAGTTTTGCACCATTTGACAGCAAAAATTTTTCCCAAATTTTTTTAGCTTTTGGAGGAAAAAAATTTCTTGTTGTTTTGGTTGGTTTTGATTTTTTAGGCTTTTTATTTTTTTATTTTTTATTATTATTAATATATTTTTTTTTTGCAATTGGAACAAATTTTAGACCAAATGGTAGAAAAAATTATCACTTTCATGGACAATTTTCATAAAAAATAAAGTCAAACGGATATCAAACTTTCAACATTTTCTAGGTGAAAAGTTATATCAATCAAACACAATTAATTACAATTTTCAATAAAATAATTTATAGGCAATTTAATTCCCTAAAATTCATTTTTTTCTACCAATTTTTCACATTTACAATCAAACGGACCTTAATAGTTTATGTGGTATATATATATATATATATATATATATATATATATATATATACAGGTAAATGATAAGGCAATAAGAACCATTCGAAACCATTATTGGCTCTGCAGCGCTCGGAGTGCCGACATGCTGTTCTTTCTTTTTTTATTTTTATTTTTTTTTTGTTTTGTTTTAAGTTTAAAACAAAATGAAAAATAAAAATAAAAGAATTAGGAATTAACAAATAAATTTAAATCTTGGAACTAAAATAAATTTCCTTTGTATTACTGATTGTCCTAAATAAGTTAATTGAAGCAATATGTTATCAAAGTAATTTCTATTGTCTAGATTAATTTATTTGGAATATTAGAAGGGTTGTGTTTTTGTAATTCATGCGGATATTCACCGATCCAATGAAGGTAAATATTTGACCGAATTACGTGCACACCTGTGGTAATAAATATATTATAATTGTAATGTTTTGTTTTATGTGAACAATAAATCGGTCCAAAAATAGGTTCATTGTTTGACGTAATTTATTGTCAATATTTGATTACTACACTAGAGTACCACTTACAAGTTGGTATTTCTGTCCAAAGACTAAATATCAATGTTGTGTTCGATCTCTTGTGATGAAGTTTATCATTATTTGAATTAATTAATTGTTTAATGCAGATTCTATTGTGAACATATTTCTTTGATTTTGTTCTTTATTCAATTAATTCTTCTGCTTCCACAATATCTGCAAACATCAACCATATTCCCGTACTAAATGGAACCAACTTTAAGGACTGAAAAGAGAACGTTCAAATCGTTCTTGGCTACATAGACTTAGACCTTTCGTTAAGAACTGAACAACTCGCTACACTTACATATAAAAGTTCCGTTGAGGAAAAAGAGCATTTGATAAGTGGAATCTTTCAAACCGCGTGAGTTTTATGATCATAAAGTTTGGTATTCTAGAATCATTCAGGAGCGTTGTGTCAAATAAGGTAACTACTGCCAAGGAATTTTTTGATGAAATTGAAAAATGCTTTGCTAAAAGTGATAGGTTGAAACTAGTACACTTTTGGCAAATTTAGTTTTATTAAGGTATAAAGGTAAAGGAAATATTCGGGAATATATCATGGAGATGTCTCATATTGCTTTAAAATTAAAGGCACTAAAACTTGAGCTATTTGATAATTTGCTCGTGCATTTGGTTTTGATTTCTCTTCCTACACAATACAATCAATTCAGGGTCAATTATAACCGTCAAAAGGAGAAGTGAACTCTAAATAAGCTGATTTCATACTATGTGCAAGAAGAAGAAAGACTGAAGCAAGAAATTAATGAAAGTGCTCACTAGACAAGTACATTTTAAGGACAAATTCAAGAAAATAAAGAATAAGGAAGTTGCACCCGATCCAGCTCAAAGAAGCAGCAAAAGCTTGAAAAGAATGAATTATCTGGCTACTACTTTTGTGAAGTTCTGGGACACTTGCAAAGGGATTGTACCAAATACCACGTTATGCATGTAAAGAAAGGTACGTTGCTCGCTTTGGTTTGTTCTGAGGTTAATTTAGTTTCAATACCTAGACATATTTGGTGGATTGATTCCGGTGCCACTACTCATATAAGTGTGTCTATGCAAGGTTGTCTGACTAGTCGAAAGCTAAATGATGATGAAAGATTCATTTATGCAGGCAACGACAAATTAGTTGAAGTAGAGACTATACGAGATTTTAGATTATTATTAAAAACCGATTTTTATTTAAATTTGAAAGATGATTTTTTGGTACCGTGTTTTAGACAGAATTTGGTTTCTATTTCTATTTTGGAAAAAATTGGTTATTCTTATTCATTTGAAAATAATAAATTTAGTCTTTTTCTTGATTCAAATCTTGTGGGTACCGATTCTTTATCTGGATACTATAATATGTACTTACTTCATTCGGTTGCCTCTTATAATGAAACCTTGCATGTGAATTCACAAGGTATTAAACGTAAACTAACCAATGAGAATTTCGATTCATTATGGTACAAGCGTTTAAGTCACATTTCTCAAAAGAGAATTGAAAAACTTGTATCACAAGGAATTTTTTATTCCTTTAATTTTTCAAACTTAAGTGTTTATGTAAATAACGTTAAGGGGAAACAAACAAACATAAACAGATTAGATGGCAATAGAATTTTGAACGTCTTGAAACTAATTCATACGGATATCTATGAGCCATTCCTTTCAGTTTCTTGGAATGGTCAACAGTCATTTATTACGTTCATAGACGATTATTCTCGTTATGGTTACATGTATCTCATTCATGAGAAATCCTAATTACTGGATGTGTTCAAGGTTTATAAAGCTGAAGTTGAAAATCAACTTAGCAAAATAATAAAACACGTCAGATCTGACCTTGGTGGTGAATACTATGGTAGATATGACGGATCAAGAGAACAACGTCCATGATCTTTTACTAAATTTCTAGATGAATGTGGAATCGTCCCACAATACACCATGCCGATTCTCCTAGCATGAATGATGTTGTTGAAAGATGAAACAGAACACTTAAGAACTTGGTAAGAAGTCTGATTAGTCATTACACCTTACCAGAATCTCTCTGGGGAGAAGTATTAAAAATTGCAGGTTATATTCTTAATAGAGTTGCAAGCAAAGCAACTGTCAAAACCCCTTATGAGCTTTGGACAGGTAGAAAGCATAGTTTAAAACACTTGCACATTTGAGGTTGTCTAGCTGAGGCAAAGCCTTATGGGCCATCAGAAAAGAAACTGGATTTCAGAACTATCAGTTGTCCTTTTATTGGATACTTTAAAAGGTCAACGTGTTACAAATTTTATGATCCCACTACGAAATCAATTTTCAAAACGAAAAATGCCCAATTCTTTGAGGATATGGAGTTTGTGGGGGGGGGGGGGGGAAGGGGGGGGGAACATAAATTTAGGGATTTTGTCTTTGAGGAGAAACATATAAACATCCCTCCTATTACAATTGACAATGATCAGGACCAATAACAAACTCTTGCTCTAGATCTTATTTAAGAAGCAATTTCGGATCGAGACAATATTCTAGAACCCCATATAAAGAATCAAGAGATTTTTCCAGAAGAATGAACTCAACAACCTCAAGAACAAATGCCATTAAGAAGATTCACTAGAGAAAGGAGAAATGCAACTCCAGATGACTTTATAGTATTTCTCTAAGAACATGAGGATGATATTGAATTGATGGAAGAAGAAGGACTATCAACTTTCATCAAGAATGTAAAGTAGTAATTTTCAAAAGTGGATTAATGCCATGAATGAGAAAATAAAGTTCATGAAAGACAATGACGTTTGGGAACTTGTCCCATTGTCGAAGGCAGGAGACTCTTTGGTTGCAAATGGATATATAAAACCAAGAGGGATTCGAATGATAATGTGGAAAGATATAAGGCTCATCTTGTTGCAAATGGCTTTACTCAAAGGAAAGACATCGATTACAAAGAGACTTTCTCTCCAGTTTTAATTAAAGACTCTTTCAGGATTATAATAACACTTGTGGCACATTTTGACCTTGAGCTACATCAGATGGATGTAAAGATGACATTTTTCAATGATGAGATTGATGAGACGATACATATGGTGCAACTAGAAAACTTTGTGTCATGAAACTCAAAGAAAATGGTTTGTCAAGTGCACATTGTTTATCAAATGCAGACTGTTTACTTACAAAACATTGCATATCTGAACTTATATCAAGTGGAATCTTGAATCGTGAATGTCCTGTTCGTCCAGCACATAATAAAGATGTAGCCACACCTGATGATGCAGTTGCTAATGCAATAAGATTCCGAGATCGTACAACATCAACTATTGCTTTGTATAAATATGTTTTCCCGCTACCTCCTGGACCATCAATAAAAAAACATTCCATTATTACCATTTAAAACACAATGACCATCAATAAAAAAAACATTCCATTATTACCATTTAAACACAATTTAGAATAATATCATAAGCACTTTGTTGCTCTTTATTTAAATTCTTAGTACAATGGATGTCTAACCCAACATTAGTATTTGTAGTTTCTTCAACAATCATAGTTTTAAATATATCATCATCGTTGACAGTAAAATCAAAATCTACCAAGCAATAATCCTTTATACTTTTACCAACATTCTCTAGCAAAGAATTTATACAATGCAAAGCTTTGATCTCAGCGTCATGCAGTGTTAGACCTTTATGTAAATAATCTTCTATCGTAAAATGCTTAAAAATATCCCACAAAGTTCTTGGACTTGTTGGGCTACATAAAGTCAACACATTGGCAAAGAGTCAGCTCAATACTATGGGCATTTGATAAGTAATCACCTTAATTAAACACATCTCAGAGTAGTTATTTCCACTAAGAAGACCATGAAAAAGTGCTGCTTCACGATAAGTAATCAAAACAACACCATTAATTGCTCTCAAATCTTCAAAAGATTTTGGTGCTTTTATATGATTTAATAATACTCGTAAAAAATATCTCTCACCCTCAGATGGATTAGCGTGACTATTCTACCAACAACATTTCTCTATTTTCGAGGAGTCCAAATTCGCATTGATGTATCTCATACAAAATGTGTAGGGAATTCTTTATAGAGTAAAGTCCTTGCCTTTTTATTTGACATATTCATTTTAAAAATCCTAGCTAACATTGTTTGGTGAACAAAGTCTTTGTTTATAACTTTTGATAAATGATCTCTGTTATTGTATGTAACTAATTGAGCATCATTTGTATGTAACTGTAAAGAAACTATTGCAGATGACATATCAACTAAATTAAAACTAAATATCCTCCACATAACTTCAAGTGCAAATATCCATCTAGTCGATTGGTAATTTGTAATCTCATCAATAAAGTACTCATTTGTTTCTTTATTCAAAGTAAAATAAATTCGATTATGCCCTTTATATATGTACTTCTATAATTATTTTACAACTTTAACAGAAGAGCATATCTCTACGTTAATGTAACAATCATATTTAGGGCCCGTTTGGTAGGGACTAAAATTGAAAAATTAGCCGTTATTGTTGACTTTTATTAGACGAGTTTTCCCAATAACGGTCATATTTTCAATTTTAATTGGATTTTAATCCTTACCGAACGGGGCCTTAGCTAAAATGTAAGGATTATATGGTACAACCCATCTATTGTCTAATAAACAGCCTCTTACTTTAACACTTATACCATCGTTGTGACGCTTATAAAGTGGGTATGAATCATTATCTAATAAAGTATGTTGAATGTATTCTTTTTGGTATTTATTTTACATAAATGATTCTTCTCCATGCAAACATTGTTAGGATTCAAATGTCTCCAAAGACCATGCATCATATGTTTCACAACAACAACATGTAAGTGAGGGTATTTATTTCGGTATGGTATTTCACACGAGACAATTTCGTTAACTTGTGAAGGGGTTCTAATCTTAAAACTTTATTTAAATATCAGGAGAAAATGAGCATGAGGTAATCTTCTTTTTTGGAATTCAATCACATAAACATATGCAACTATCAAACCTGACAATTCTTTCTTAATTAAATCTATTTTTTAGTTCCTCAAACTTGGCACAAAATATGCATACTAACAAATCTGACCTATTTTGTACTTCATCATTATGTTTTAATTCATGTTTTATTTTAAGCTAGTTTTGATTACATGTCATTGTCAAAAAGACATCTGGTTTTCTATACCTCTGAACTAAAGACATTGCATCCATATATCTTTTAGTTATATTTCTAAGACCATTTATAAATCCAACAGGCAAAACTATTGATTTGCTATTCTTATAACCTCTATTCTCACCATTCTGTATATTGCCTACAATTCCATGATAAAATTAAGCTCTTATAGTTCTTTGATTATTGCGAAAAAATCTAATCTTGTTGTTTCAATTCTAACATCTATGTCCACTACATACTTCTGCAAAAGTCTACCAGTATGTAGAAGCACATAATTGTCTACAAACCTGGTTTGCAAATTGTAACAGTAATACTCCCGACACGATACAACCAGGCGTTTCTTCCATGCTTTTAAAACTACAAAAAAAAAGAAAAAAAGAAAAAAATGAGCCAAGATAAATAATTCATTTACAAAAGAACAAATCACTATAATTAAATACAAGTAATAAAATTTACCATGATCTTCTAATTCTAAAAGTTGATTTGCCGAATTCACGTTATTAACGTCTACTAAATTTTGAGCGACGTGAACTTGTGAAGCATTGAAGTTTACTTTCTCAATACCTTCATGCCATCCAGGTTCTCCATATGGAAAAAGCAATGGATATTGAAGTGGATCATAACAACCATAATAGTATTGAACTTTATATATATTACCTGAATGTCCATAAATTAATAAATCTCGAGGTTGAATATTTGCAGATAGGTCTTCATCAACCCAGACTACAGCCACTTGCTCAGATGTTGGCATGTTATATATTCTTTGATCGAGACATGGATTAGACCTTAGTAAAATACAACACGGTTCTATATCAGTAACTTCACTTAATGATCGAAAGAAGTTACAATATGGATTTTTTTAAAAATATTTATCAACTTTCTTAGAGTCAATTCACAAAACTTGTCTGAACTGTTGAGTCTATTATGAACTTCGTCCTTCGTATCGTAGAAGTATAATTGTAAATATGCAGGATTCCCATCAATCGGTACAAGTGGGTTTATGAAATGATAGGAATCTTGGAAGTAACATTCATATTAGCTTTTACATCTACAACTAAGGTATCAACGGGGTAGTAAAATTTGTCAATTTGAACTAATACATCCTCAACTACTCCTTTAGGTCTAATAGTGGACCTATCAGCTAATTGTAAGATAACAGAGGTAGGCTTCATCTCACCTAAATCTAAGGACAAGTAAATTGCATAAGGCACCAGATTTACACTTGCTCCAAAGTCAAGAAGAGCTTGTACAAATTCATGATTCACGATGACACGAGACATAATAGGACAACCAGGGTCCTTATATTTTGGCGGGGTCCTTTGCTCAATCACGGCACTCGTTCAGTCAAAAAGCGATCTTCTTGACATGATGTTTCCTTTTGACAGTGCATAAGTCCTTAATGACTTTAGCATAAGTAGGAACCTGTGAAATCACATGCAAGAGCGGCATATTGATTTTTACTTGCTTTAGGTGCTCTAAAATCTCACTATGATGGCCAACAGATTTCAAGGTAGACTTGAGCTTGGAAAAAAGGTACTCTCACTGGATTTGCTACTACCTCCTTACTAGGTCTACTCTCTTCCGGCTCACAAGGCCCTTTTTCAGTTTTCATAGGTTTGAGAGTTGGTTCTAAGACTTTTCTTGAATGTGTGGTTATGACATTCACTTCCCTAAGATTGGTCTTTTGTGGTCTTGAAGTTTGTGCCATGTGTTGCCCTTTTGTATTTGGTTGTGCTTGAGCAGGAAATTTTTCATGTTCTATTACAGGTAAAGCATTGGTCAATTTGAACATGTGGTGTTTGATTTATTTGTTCTCCTCAGCAAATTGGGTAATCATAGTCTCAAACTTTTGGTTTGTTTTACTTTGTATCTCAGTAAATGAATATAGAGTGTCTTCTAAGGAATTCCTAGACGACGTGGGTTGATACGAAGGTGCAGTGTAAGCTCTATTGGATCGGGTAGGTTGTTGGTTTTCGGACTTTTAGCTGAAATTAGGGCGATTCTGCCCCCTAGATTATAGGTTTCAGAGAAGGGAATGTAGGGCTTGCTATATATGCCTAGGGCATTGTAGTGTTCCCCATAAACTCCCCTCATCTCAGCATAAGTATCATAGTCCTACGCTAGATGGTCACTCCCACCACACAAAAAACAAGGATTTAGAGACTCAACACGAGATGCATTCTGTGTAGGTTTCTAACTCTTAGCACGTAGGGTTTCTAATTCTCTAGTTAGAGCCTCTACCTTCACTCTAAGGCTGTCTTCCTCCCTAAGATGACAGATTCCTGTGCTGTTAGAATTTTCGGTGTTGCGTACCTATTAGTGCTATTAGTAGTGATAGGTCCGATTAAAGTGTAAGCTTTCTCCGCTAGGTCATCTAAATAATCTATTACCTCATTAGGATTTTCTGTAAGAATTCACCGTTACACATCATTTCAACGAATTGGCACTCCCTAGGTGTTAATCCTTCGTAAAAGAAACTTACTATACGCCAACTCTCGTAGCCGTGGTGGGGACAAAGGGCTTGTAAGTCTTTAAATCTTTCCCAAGCCTGATATAAGGTCTCACTATCCTTTTGACTAAACATAGAATTTTGCTTCTTAAATGTGTTAGTCTTATGCTGGTTACAAATTAATTCTTAAACAAAAATATTAAATATAAACTAAGCAAACGTGCATTGCACGTTACTTACACCTAGTGTGTGTGTGTGTATATATTCTATGCACTCAATATACGTACATCAGTTGAATTGTTAAGGTTTTTGATTATGTCAACCTTAATCTCAAAGTTCTAAACCTAATTTGATTGAACTATAAATAAATAAGTTGATAGAATATTTGTTCAAGAATTTGTTGCGCTGTTTTTTTTTTTTTTTTTTTTTCATTTCTACGTAAAAACACTAATTTACAAATTATGATTTTCTTTTTTTCCCTTAAAAGGAAAAAAAAAAAGAATATATATGCAGAAATGAAGAGTCCACCTATTGTCAATTTGAATATTGTTATCCATATATGTAACCAACTAAAAGAGATTATGTGATAAAATGTAAAGAGGATATTTCGAGATAAGATTTGATCATTTTAGTTTAAATTCTTCAAGATAACAAGGAGAATTCAACTATAAATATAGACGACAAGAGTCTATAGGCATTCCATACTTTTTTCTCTATTTTCTATTTATCCGATTTAGCTATGAGTTTTTCAAAAAACCATTTGTTTTTTCTTAGTTCCCTATTGATTTTGACATGTAGTGCTTTCGGCTCCCAAGTTTCTCACGATGGACGAGCCATTACAATAAATGGGCAACGCAAACTTATCATTTCCGGTTCAATCCATTATCCACGAAGTACTGCCGAGGTACAATAACACTACAACTATTACTATTACTATTATATAATGTATTTCTAATAATTTATATATAAAATCTAGATGTGGCCGGATTTGATCAAGAAAGCGAAAGAGGGAGGATTAAATGCAATCGAAACCTATGTTTTTTGGAATATACACGAGCCTCAACGTCGTCAGTATGATTTTCATGGCAATAACGATCTCATAAGGTTTCTCAAGACAATTCAGGATCAAGGACTTCACTCTATTCTTCGCATTGGACCTTATGTTTGTGCAGAGTGGAACTATGGGTACCTACATACGTATTTACAATTATTCTTATATATTTTTATCCTATTAATTACCTTTTACTAACATATATCTATCTATCCAGTGGATTTCCTGTATGGTTACATAATATGCCTGGTCTTGAGATGCGCACTGCAAATGATGTTTTCATGGTAATTAACCTTATTACTTACTTCAACTTTTTTTTTTTTTTTTGAAAAACTAATGAAGTTTTTATTATGTATGATTGTAATGTGTGATTATATAATTTTCAGAATGAGATGCAAAATTTCACGTCATTGATAGTCCATATGATTAAAAAAGAAAGTTTATTCGCATCACAAGGAGGTCCTATTATTCTTGCACAAATCGAGAATGAATATGGTAATGTTATTTCATCGTATGGAGATGCTGGAAAAGCATATCTTAATTGGTGCGCAAGCATGGCCGAGTCACTAGATATTGGAGTTCCATGGATTATGTGCCAAGAGAGCGATGCTCCCGAACCAATGGTATTCATTATGTTTTTCCTTCTTTTTTCAATATCAACAATATAAGTCTTTAATTTACGAATATTATAATTTGTTGCAGCTGAACACATGCAATGGATATTATTGTGATCAATTCACTCCGAACAATCCAAACACCCCAAAAATTTGGACTGAAAATTGGACTGGATGGTAAGTTTAATTCTTTTTCTGATTATATTAATCAATTTTGAGTAAATTAATAATATATATTTTGGAAATTTAGGTTTAAGAATTGGGGTGGTCCAGATCCTTTAAGAACAGCTGAAGATGTTGCCTTCGCTGTTGCTCGGTTTTATCAGAATGGAGGCGCGTTACAAAACTACTACATGGTCAGTATTAAGTTCAAAATCGACACGAAATACGGGTTTTTAACGGTTTTCTAGCTAATTAGTTATATAATTCAGTACCACGGTGGAACAAACTTTGGAAGAACTGCTGGTGGCCCATACATTAGCACAACCTACGATTATGATGCACCTCTCAATGAATACGGTACTCCAAATCAGCCAAAATACGGGCACTTGACGCAGCTTCATAATATTTTGATGTCAATGGAAAGGACTCTCACTTATGGAAATGTTACTTCTACCGACTATGGAAATTCCTTATATGTAAGTAGTGAACGATTTTCGTTTTAACTTGTAGTTATATTTTTTTTTACTTGAATTTATACCGATCGACAGGGAACTGTTTATACCCTCGATAACACATCGAGTTGTTTCTTCGGCAATGCAAATGAAACAAGCGACGCGACGGTAAATTATCAAGGAGTTGATTACAACGTACCTGCATGGTCGGTCAGTATTCTTCCTGACTGTAAGACGGAAGTTTACAACACGGCTAGGGTAAACACTCAGACTAATTTGATGGTGAAGAAGTCGAATGAGGCAGAGGCCGAGCCCGCCTCATTGAAATGGAGTTGGAGACCCGAGATAAATCTCGAACAAACTCTGGTTCAAGGAAAGGGACAACTTTCTGCAAGCATGATTGTGGATCAAAAGGTTGCAAATGATGTTAGTGACTATTTGTGGTACATGACCAGGTTTGTACAATTTTTCTTTAAGATATATATATATATATTTATTATTTTGAATTCTTACATATAATTTCCAAACAGTGTTAATCTCGATAAGGACGATCCTATCTGGACTGATGATATGAGTATTCGCGTGAATGCGACTGGACATATTTTGCATGCTTATGTCAATGGCGACTATCTTGGTAATGAACATCAATATTCTATGCAATAATGCAAGCAGTCGAACTCGAATTTTTGTAATCTAATCATGAAAATATTATGTTGTTGGCAGATTCTCAGTGGGCAACATATGGTGTATCCAACTATGTATTTGAGAAGAAGGTTAAATTGAACCCCGGAACAAATCAAATAACTTTACTCAGCGCAACCATTGGTTTTCAGAACTATGGTCCGAGGTTCGATATTGTACAAGCTGGGATATCTGGACCAGTCGAGATCGTTGGTAGGAAAGGCGACGAGACAATCATAAAAGACCTGTCATTGCACAAGTGGTCGTACAAGGCTGGATTGCACGGCCTGGATAACAAAATCTACAGTTCAGATTCTAAATTTGCTGCTCAATGGAATACAAAAAATCTTCCTCTTAATAGAATGTTGACATGGTACAAGGTAAATCGAGCATTATATTCCGACCCCTCTTTTGTTCATAATAATTCGTCAAAAATTGATAATATGTTTTTTCCATGCCAGACTACATTCAAGGCGCCATTAGGAGAAGATCCAGTTGCTTTAGATATGCAAGGTTTAGGCAAAGGTATGGCTTGGGCGAACGGTAATAGTATTGGTCGTTACTGGCCGAGTTATATGGCAGAAGATGATGTATGTTCGATCGATACATGTGATTATCACGGTTCATATTATAGCACCAAATGTGCCTCAAACTGCGGTCAACCTACTCAAAGATGGTCAGTCAATCACAATATTTTTTACTAAGCCTTGTTTGGGTGCGATTTTAAGCAAAATTTTGATAGTTGAAAATGTAGGTGGGCCCCCATGCTACCGTAATATTGACTCAACATGAAGCATATTACTACTATAAATGCCCTTTGAGAAATGTCAAAGGGTACATATGTAATTTTGCTTGGTTTGGTCAATAAGTGCAGCTATTAATTTGCTAAAAATCGGTCCCAGAGACGGGTAAATAATTTTACGGAGAAGTTCAGAAGAATTAATGCACTGGCGGACCCAAGGGGGGTCCTGGGGGGCACGTGCCCCCCAACTTTTCAGTTTTTTTTTTTTTTTTTTAAAAATTTTAATATATAAATCATGTTTGGTATTAATTGAAATCTAAAAGTCTAAATCAAAGTTAACGAATAATTTTAATAACATATTTCATGAAATCCATAAATGTTTTAACTTTTATCAAAATTTTTAAAAATTCGATTTTAATCTCCACCAAACAGGGTCAAAATCACAATAAATTTGAATTTCGATAATATGTTAATTTTAAAAATTCTACGACGATCGTACGCTAATCTACAAACTGCTTATATCATCTTGAAGCTTAGTTCGAGAATTACATTATGGGCATATCAAATAGTCCAAACAGATACCGAAAATAGTTAAAAATGCGTTAAACGTGAAGTTTAAAGAAAAACGTCTAACTCGCATTTTTTTATAAAAAAAATCAATTATTTCATTAACATCTATTATTTTTGCGTACACTTTTTGAAAGTTAGATTGTGCCCCCCCAACATAAAAAGTCTGCGTCCGCCCCTGCTAATATGATTATTATAATTGCAGGTACCATGTTCCTCGTTCCTTCATTAACGATGGCGATAATGAATTGGTGCTTTTCGAGGAATTTGGAGGAAACCCGACCCTTGTCAACTTCCAAACTGTTACAGTTGGAACAGCTTGCGGCAGTGCCTATGAGAACATGGATATGGAATTATCGTGCCAGGGTCGTCCCATTTCTGCCATCAAATTTGCTAGCTTTGGCGATGTACAAGGAACTTGTGGCTCATACTACAAGGGCAGCTGCACGAGCCAAACAGATGCACTATCAATCGTCCAAAACGCCTGCGTTGGCAAAGAATCGTGTACAGTTTCTGCATCGGAGAGAACTTTTGGCACGGCTGACTGCGCCGACGGCATATCCAAGAGGCTTATTGTAGAAGCAGTTTGCTAGGGGTTGATACTTTCATTTGCTAGATAGAGATAGGTTCATAGGTAGAAGTAATTTTGTCGTTTTCTTTAATTCATAGGTGGACTCGTTTGGTGAGTAAATAATACTCTTTTTTTTTTTTTTTTTTTTTTAATCTCTAGCTCGTTCCTGCATGTTATGCAAACATTTTTCCTCATAGATAATAATTTTTAGAAATTTTAATATTCTATTTTTTTTTTTAATTTCTCTTTCTGAACTAATCGATTTGAATTTGAATTTTCAATTTTTCAATGTTTTTCAGTTTATTTATTTATTTATCACAATTATATATGAGCTACTTATGTAAAAATAAATAACTTTCTTTGTAGAAGAATATTTTAATTTATTCTCACATCTTTACTTTTGCCAAATAGATTTTTTAATTGATTCAAAATTAGAGTTATTTAAAACAAAAAAAAAAATTCTTTTACTTAAAAGGAAAAAAATTAACTTATTCAAGCATCTTTCGAAATATCTACTATCAAATAGATAAAAATAATTTATTCATCAAAGTTAATAATAAGTAAATCTTTTACCTAAAAGGAAGATTTTTTTTTATTTATTCATCAAACGTGTTTAGAAATTAATAAGTAATAAAAAGATAAAAAGACTATTACAATTAGAAGAATAGTTAGTTATATCTAAAAAAGAAAATTTCTTTTAGTTACCATATATTTAAAAATAACTATAAATTATTTACATGGAAATTATCAATTAAATGCATTTGATTGACTTAATTTTCCACCTAAAAAATCCTATACTTTTCCATCTTTCAAACACATTTTTTTTTTTTTTTTATAGAAATTGTCATTTTTTCCAACATTTGTTGTTTGATAGTAACTATTTTCCATGAAACTTGTCACTATCACTTTTCCATGAAAATTGTTCAATCAAGATAAACAAACCCGGACAATTTTACTAACCAATTGAATTTCATCAACGTTTATCATATATGTATTCAACATTTACTAACCAATTGAATTTTTTTTGAAAGTAAAGCATTTTAAAATAATTTGAAATTAACAAAAGCATTATGTACAAACATTTTATAAGTTAAAAAATCAAGTATCCCCTTCATCTGCATTTTAAACGGTGTATTATGGTAGCAACATGCATTTGTAATAGCAAAACAGATATCACAAATGTATACTCTAATAAAAAATCCAACATGCAAAATATAAAGAAAATCCATTATTATAACTTTAAGGCCCCGTTTGGTAAGGATTAAAACTCAATTAAAATTGAAAATATGATCGTTATTGGGTCCCACTCGTCTAATAAAAGTCAACAATAACGGCTAATTTTTCAATTTTAATCTCTACCGAACGGGCCCTAAAACCATTTACAACAATGCTTTACCATCAATCCGCCAACTAAATTGAGCTTTAACCAATCTCCGAACATTTGCCTCCCAAAAAAATGCCATAAAATAATAAAGTTCAATGAATATCTATTGTTAGAAAGTAGTAATTTAACCCAACATAGATATCACGCTTTTACGTATGGTTGTTGAATTATCCAAGTACGCCGTCCTAAAGTAGCGGAGGTGGATCACGACCAAGCTTTGCATATACCAAATCACGTATGAAATCTTTATCAGTCAAGCTCATAAATACTCTAACCTGACTCTTATCCGACTCAATATTTTCATGACTTGCATTATGTCACGCTTGTCTATGTTCATGCTTTGTAATTTTTCTAGAACCAATTGCCAATTGATGTGGTTTAGCTCCATAGTAGTAGCAATTCTTTTAGACGCTCGGCAATGCTCGATAGGGCAATGAAGCTCTCATCATTGGATTGGGTACGTCAACGTCGGATTTTGTTGGTTCCTCCTTCGGCATTACGCTTTGGAGCGCGGAGTGGGCTTCAATCCATATCTCGTTTTGATCGTCGAATTCATTCACATTTTCATCTGAAATATAATATAAAAAATAACTTGTTAGAATCTTTTCATATAATACGAATAATATATACTTATTATTTACGATCTTTTACCTATCATGACGCCTCTTGTAGCAGAATCATTTCTAAAGATAGCCTCCAAATCATCATAACGAGGACGAAGTTTAGTCCTCCACTTTCCGAATTCTGGTTTTCCCTACAAAATAAAGGGGGTTATGTTATATGCGTAGTCAATGTCCAAAAGAAAATATACTGTTAAAATGTAATGACTAATAATATCATTGTTGATGAAATATTATACCTTCAGAAACTCCTCCTAGGCTAGTGCATCTGCTATCACACGTCTAGTGTCAGGATCCAACCCAAAACCACTAATATTTAATAACTGACGAACGTCAACATATTCTTTTTTAGAGTCTTCAATATTGCCCTTACATTATTATTCGATACCATGACTCCACATCCGTTGTACACGCTTTCAATTGCTTTGGACACGTAATATGATGAAAAGCTATCGTCACTCCTTTTGTGACCAGTCAACAGCTGATGCAATAGTGTAGTTATCATACAACCATCCATTGCATCACTCCAACGTACATGATGGATCCTAGAATTTGGAGTCACTTGGGTTGAGCTTATTTCCTCTACATCTAAAGGGTGGTTGGTCTAGGAACTTGAAAAGGCGCCGTAGAGTTTTGTCGATTATTTGCCATGAAATCCCTGTTGCAGTATTAAAAGTTTATGGTCATCCATTAAATAAGAGCATGTAAAAAATATAAGCCAACAATTTGTTTTCATTAACAGAAATTCCAATTACAACATTTAAAAATCTAGCAACTTTATGTCAACCATTACATAAGGACATGAGAAATTTCTATCTAATATATTAATATGTCTTCAATTTAAGTAATAACTAAATTATATCAAGTTTATATCCGTTACATAAGAACATAAATACATAATAATAATAATAAAAACAGATTCAATCAAAATCAATAATCAGCCTACATTAAATCAGCAATTGTATTCCTCTTATTAGACCATGTTTCTTGAGCTGTGAAAGATATGTGAACGTTTGGAGTATCATCTTCAGATACATCAACATGTGTAGGGTTCACCTATCATCGATAATATCCAAGTCCTCACAAACATCTTCCACGTTATCAATCCTTAAAAAGTTGCGGATGGCAGAACAAGCAAGGACTATCTTTGCTTGTATGTCAATATCGTGATAGGGTTGATGTCTCAAATATGTAAATCTTTTTTAAGTAAACCAATTGTCCTCTCAATAACATTATGTAGAGATGAATGTCCAAAATTGAACAACTTCTTACCACGTTTTGGACACTAACCCTCAATGTCTCTACGATGATAATGAGTTCTACGGTATGGTGCAAGAAATCCCGGAACCAATGGGAAGTCGGTGTCGACAAGATAATATTTACCTATTAAAGAGTTGCTCATTACATAGTCATTTCGTAATTATTATAACTAGTACGAGAAAGAATATCTTCAAAGTAGTGATACAACTTACCAAAAGGAATTGTTAGCTTATGTCCTTGGCGTAATATTGCACTCCGTAACAATTGACCATCATGTGCGGATCCCTCCCAACCAGCAAGCACATATGTAAACTTCATATCAAATGTGCAAGCTACTAAAACATTTTGTGAAATCACTTGCTTTCTATTGCGATACCTAGCTTGCTCCTCTAAGGGGAAGTTCACAGCAATATGTGTACCATCTATTACCCCTACAGCATCCTTTAAAAAGGATACTTTTCAAAATATTATAATATTGAACTTCTAAGATATATAATGAAATAACTACAATCCCCTAACCAGAAATAGGAGTACCATGGCTTCACATTTTCTTTCTCATATGGTGAGTTATGAATAGTGGCATTAATCACAACATCTCTATACAATCCAAGACAAGCGTATAATACTCTATGGAAGTAAAAACTCATAGTTTGCTCAGATCGAAAGAAAGTGAAACGTCCAGCTCGATTACGTTGGTCATGCCCAACGGTATTAAGAAAAATAGCCACTTGTTCTTCATTTCGAACATATTTACCATCAACCAATCCATAAGTTCGCAAACGAGCACAGTCTTTGAAACGGACCTATTTTCATCGTAAGTAGATCACGGCATGTTGTATCACTTCTACAAAACATTCATGTAAGAGTCATTTCTCGTTCAGAATCCCAATTTGTATGAGGAGCCCTAGGAAGATATCGTTCACGACGCCTAATATAATTATATATCACAATCACTTGCATTACTATCGTCCTAAATGAACCTAATTGTTCTCGTTGGCGACGATGTTGACTCCTTGTTGTAGCCATTTAACGCACTACCACGATAAATAAAAATCCAATAAAATGAACATATAAATTACATATTATGATTATATAAATACTAGTCATTGCCCATGCGACGCACGGGCAGAGTTATTTTGAAGGTAATGTTAGCGTATTAAATATGTAAAATTATCGTGAATTACATTTTGAATGTTAGATATGGGCTATTTAAATCATTCAAATTGAATTATTAGTATTAAATTGAATTTTAATTATATTTTAATGTCAATATGATTAAAATTCCATTTACGTAAATTTGGATGGTGTTGATCTCATATCTTAGGTGTTCCCTTGGTGTAGGGCATAATTTGATTTTACTCCAACATTGAATTTTAATTTTACCATAAATATGGATTTCCCATGTGATTTGTAATCAAACTTAAATGAAGAATGGATGAAATAATAATGTTATTGTCAATCTATGTAGGTGAGACTAATTCAACGAATAAACACCCATAATAATCACAACAATCAGTTCATGAACAATTATTTATTTCATGCACACCGCAGTTTGACATCAATCTGGACTAAAAATTATGGTTATTGTACTTCATTAAAGTCAACATCTACTACTTTAAATAAGTTACGACAGTAACAAACAACAGATTTTATAAAAATGTAGATGAAGACTCAAAACAACATTGTACTATCTTAATTTATTTTCAATTTAGACGCTAACAAAATTATTGAATGTTACAAATGGTAAATGTTAAAATAACAGATTTTGAACAGTTGACTATGGTATGTGGATGCCTCATTCATTCCATATTCTATAACTTTGCTGCTTCATAATGAACATTGTACATATGGCTGCTTGAAGATTTCAGCTGTACTGCGTAAAATGGAAAGACGTCAAAGGCAAATTCATTTTTGTATTGTAATGGAATAAATTTTTTAAGTTAAGAGTCGAGAGATGCCTATAGAGTACAAGTCCATGCAAGATGTTGAATGTTATGAAATGTATATGTACATAATGTTGTGGAAAGATATTGAAGCAATAAAATTTTATATGATTAGTGTGAATTAATAACAGAAATAAATAAAATAAAAATACAAAAAGAAGAAGAGAGATATTTTACCGAATTTGAATTTAAGTGATTGGTATAAGTGATTAATAGGTTTGTGTTTAGCATTATGTAAGTTAACTATTTCATTAAAAAAAATTCTAAATGTGTGCTCATATAATACATCAACACTGCAAATCGAGAATGCTTATTATAAAAATATAAACTGCAATTTTTTTTCAGTCATAAGTATGTCAAAGTTGAATGAGATACGACTAAAGAATTAAAGATTTCAAGATTATGTGAGCGTATCAATATCTATGTTTTTCATCTTGAGGAGGCTAGAAGTTGTTGTCATAATCTTAAGATACAGCTTTTTGTAATTGAACCCTAAATATACCAAATCAAACATTACAACTCAGCACACAAAAGCAAATTTTAAAAGGAAAAAAAAAATGGAGAAATTCAATTATGAGTTAAAGGTTCATCAACTACAATTAGCTTAATGCATATGAAAATTTCATGAAAGAAAAATTGAACCCATAATGTTCAATGATTAATTTAAAAAAGATTAGAATGAAGAATGAAGCACATATTATTTAACTAATATATAATCCTCGAGAAACAAACAAGAGCACTCACATTTTGTTTTGTTCGAAAGAAGGTGACAAAAATCTTTTCGAATCAGTTGAGTGACCCCGTTTATTTGACTTATTTACCTATAATATCATAAGAGAAAAACAATAGTGAGTTAAACAATTGCATTAAGAGTTCAAGACACAATAGTTTAAACATATTGTAATAGCTAAATTTAGTGTAACCATATAGAAATAGTAGACACTCTATCATAAGATCAATCGTCACATGCACATACCTTGATCGAAGCTATAATTCATTTTTTTTTTCTGGGTTTCTTTTGCATTTTTGCGTTTGTCCATTCTCTGTAATCAAATTTTGAATCATTCTTAGTCTTATACTGGAAAAAAAATATAGTAAAAATGAAACATAAACATGTTTTTTCTAGAAATATGTATAGAAAGAAGTACTCACAACTTTAGGGAGACTTTCTTTGAACTTCCCAAAAAAGAGGCTTATTGCAAATGTTATAGGGTAATTTCCTCTTTTGGACTTGTATTGCTTCGACGGTTGACTTTTATCGATGTATAAACGAAATAATTTCCTTGTACACTACGTTTTTAGTACATGTGATGTGTGAAGCTTCAACAGTTGATGGGTTTAGTGGAACTTTTAAAGACTTGCTTATTTTAGCTCTTGACAACGCTACATAAAGTTGACAATGACAAAAATATTTGCTCTGGAAGATATAAACAACAAAATCAAATGTTTGCCCTTGAGCTTTGTTTATCGTCATTGCGAAGCATGGCCTAATTGGAAATTGAGTTCTTTTGAATGCAATTGAAGTTTTATGACTTTGAAGTGGTATAAAAGGTATTCTTGGCAAAAAAAACATATTTTCCAAAATATTCGCCAGATGTAATTTCAGCAAGAATTACATTCTTCTCAAATTTTCGACAAGTGAGACGTGTTCCATTGCATAAACCTTCGGAATGATTGATATTTCGTAGTAACATGACAGGACAGTTTACTTTAAGGTTTAATTCATGTGGTGGAATACCATTTGAGGTCAAACTATTCAAGAAATCTTCTTGCAAGCTTTGTTTTGATTTATCGATTGCTTCATCAAAGCTATAATACGTAAAAATCTGACCAGGGATTTGTTCCAGTAGAATCTTGTTAATATGATCAACACATTCATTTCTAGGCACAAGAATAATTCGATTTGCCATCGTATGTAAATTTTCAGCATATGCTCCTATATCTGGAAAGACATGATGTATTAAAGTTTTCAAAGACGTTATTTTATCATTGAATGGTACAATTATATTGTTGGGAAGACGAATACAATTACAAGTATGTTGTTGTTCTGTCCAATTTCCAATCGTAACAAGTAATCACAGAAAGTAAGATCAAGTTGAGCTCTCATATTTTCAACTAATGGCAGATGTAATCGTAGAGGTCATAGGTAAGAGAAAACTAAGATAGCTTTTATTATATTTTCTTTTTTCCCTCTTGGTACTACTGGTAGAACTTGTCGAAAATCCCCTCCGAGAACCATCACTTTACCACCGAAAGGCAGATTACAATCGTTAATATCTCTTAACATTTTATCGACAGCTTCAATAGCACACCGATTTACCATGGGTCCTTCATCCCATATTATTAACTTACACATTTTCAACAAAATTCCTAAAACTGATTGTTTGCTAACAGAACATCTTACTTCACCAATCGTTTCTAAAGGAATTTTAAACCTTGAATAAGCAGTTCGACCTCCAGGTAAAAGAGATGCAGTTGCCAAAGCAATAGAATTTTCAGACCTTACAGCAGTTAGCAATGCTTTATACAAAACAGTTTTACCTATGCCACCTGGACCATCAATGAAGAAAGACCACTTGATCCCATTGTTATTTTTTCCATAATTGTATCATATGCAAATTGTTTTTTGTCATTTAAACTTGCTACACAAACATAGCCTGCTTCAATATTCAAATTTGTTGTCTCATCTTCAAGTACTCTCCTTAATCTATCATTTTCATTTATATCTACATTGAATGGTATCATTTTGTAGCCATTTATATTTTTGCCCAAACATTCTAAGATACAACTAATATCCTCTAAAGCCCGCATTTCAGCAATATGTGAAGGTATATTTTTATGTACATAATCATCAATCATATAAGATTTGAACTTATTTCGTAATAATTTTGGATCATTAGGGCAACAAAGCATAAGAAGTGTAGCAAATAGTCATCTTAAAGAAATGGGCATTTCATAAACAATAGATTCGGATAGGCATTCTTCACAGTGGTTATTTCCACTTAATAAATCATGTAAAAGTGCTGCCTCTCAATATGTAACAACAGTGACTCCATTTAAGGTTCGTAAATCTTGGAATGATGTTGGATCAGGAATATGATTTATAATAACATGAAGAAAATATCGCTCTCCTTCAGATGGATTAACTGTAACAATTCGTCCTATGACAACTTGTTTCTTTCTACGAGTCCAACTTTTTCTATTTGCATTCCAAACAAAATGTGTCGAGAAATCTCGATATAAAAGTGTACGAGCAAACTCATTTGATTCATTCATTCGAAAAAATTATGTCAACATTGTTTTTCTTGTATTTTCGTTTCGAACACCAGTAAATAAATTTTCATTTTCGTACGTTACATGTTGATGATTTTTGATATGGAGTTGTAAAGAATACACCGTTGGACAAATTTCTAACAGATTGAAGGAAAAAAATCATCCACATAACTTCATGTGGAGATATCCATATGGCAGTTTGGTAAGCATAAATTTCATCTAGTTCTTTCTGTTTTTCATTTGTGCAAACTGAAAAATTGATGCGATCATGTCCTTTATACACATATTTGTATAAATATTTTACAGTTTTAATGGATGAACATACTTCAACATTGATATGACAGTCAAATTTTGCACTTAAATAAGAATTATATGGTACAATTCATCGATTGTCTAACATATGACATCTAACTCGAACAGAAATACCGCTGTCACGCGCAAATATAATGGGTATGAGTTTTGACCAAATATAGTAATATTACAAAAATCTCTTGGGTATTTATTTTTACAACCTTTATTTGCATCCATGCATACATTTTTCGGATTCATATTTCCACAAGGACCATGCATATTATGTTTAACAATAACATAATGAAGATGAAGATATTTTTTTTTGTCAGAAATTTCACATGATACTATCCTATCAACTTCTTCAGCACAAGAGATTTTATATCCAGATTTGAATATTAATAACTTATGTGCATGATGAAGTCCTCTTTTCTGGAATTCAATCACATATATATGCGTAATAATAGGGCCTAAAATACTTATTTTGTGTAAATCATGTTTCAATTCTTCCAATTTTGCTCTAAATATACGCACGATTAAATCGGGTTGATTTTGAACTTCATCATTGTTTTTAAGTTCGTGTCTAATCTCTAGCCAATTTAGATTACACGTTATAGTCAAGAATATATCAGGTTTTCCATAACGTTGCACAATAGTCATTCCATCCATATATCTTCTTAACATATCACGAGTCTCACAAGTAAAGGATTGTGGTAAAACAAATTTTCTTCCAACTTTGCATCCTCTTATTTCCCCATTTTGAATACTGTCCACAATACCTTGGTAAAGTTCAGCATAAATTTGTTTTTGATTATTGCGAAAATAGTCTAACCTAACAGTTTCAATCTTAACATACATATCTACAACATACTGTTGAAATAATCTTTCAGCGTGAAGCAATACAGATTTACCAAAAGGTCTTATTTGTAATTTATAGGAATAATATTCTTGACAAGATACCTGAGTACGTTTCTTCGCCCGATTGAGCACTGTAAAATTCAAAGGAAAACCAAATTGAATACTCATTTGTAAGACCAAATACTGAAAAAATATAAAACTCTACCAGATGATATATTTGCGACCTTCATTCTCTTTTTTGATAAATTCAGTTGTAATAATTGTGTTGCGAAGAACATCATATGTCGGCATATGTTGAGGCTCGAAATATGTGCTTCTATGTCTCTCAATGCCTTCATGCCAACTAGATTCCCCATATGGGAAGAGTAATGGATACTGCAACGGATCATAGTATCCATAATAATAGTGGACTTTATGTGAATCATTAGAATGGCCGTATATAGTGATATCACGAGCACGAACGTTAGAATTTTCATCATCTTCAACCCATATAGCAGCTACTTGAGATGATGTAGGTGTATTGAAAACTATTTGATCAAGTCCTGGATCGCAACGTATTTGTATTTGATGATGATGCAAATTACTTATATCACTTAAAGACCTAAAAAAGTTATCGTATGGATTTGTTTTCAAGATTTCAATTAAAACAATCAAAGTAGATTCAACAAAGTTTGATAAAATTTTCATACGATTTTCAACTTCATTGTCTGTATCGTAAAAATATAACTGCATATAAGAAGACGTATCATTTTGTGGCATAAGTTCATTTAGATAATGATGTATTTGTTCTTGAACTCTGAATGTGTATATCTTTGTATGTTTTAAAGAGTTCTTTATCGTACTTCACACCAACTGAAGTGAAAGCAAAATGATTATTATATGCAATTTTTTTGAATTCCGTACAATGAACTTCTTTAGATATAAATAAGTTATACAGTCCAGCTGGTGAGTTACATATAAGAAGCTTAACTTTTCCATCAAAACAACAGAAACTTTTACTTTCTCTATAAAACTTGCATGTCTTACAATGTTTACAAGAAGTAGAAGTTGGTAATATGAATTATGTAAATGGTATGTTCAGTCCCTTAAAAGTTCCTTCTAAATCATAATTCAAAATATTATGTGTTTCTTCATTTGAAGTTGAAGTGTCAAAGTGTTGATGAATTGCTGATTCATGTAGTTGGACAACATCAGAAGAATTATTTTCAGATAACATAGGGTCATTTCTCCTTTTATGATAAGCATTGTAATCAATTCTAAATTTATTTCTCCTATCTCTCCATCTTTGAATTCGTTGTTGATGAATGAAATTTCTGTAAAACTCATTTCCATTCATTCGTTGTTGATGAATGAAATTTCTGCAAAACTATCTGTCGAGTATGAGAAATTAGTTCTAAAAAATCGTTCAAGAAATATTCAACTGTTTAAATTTTCTAACAATGTAATAATTATATAACATTAATTATACTCTGTAAAAACACAATACATAGAATTTGAATTTGAGCAATATGATTTAAACATTAATGAAAAACAGATTTGTGCAAAAATTTTAAATGACGGACAAACGTAAACTTTATTACGTAACAAATACAAACAACTGATCAAAAATATTCTAAATATAATCACAGCAAGCTCTAGTAGTCCTCGCTAAAGCAATAAGAAATTTTAACGTTAACTCTACGTTATGTTCTCTTTTGGCTATTTATTAAACATATGATTTTTGTATAATTTAATAGAAAATTATAAAATTTAATTTCTATTTTATCATTTGTGAACGTATATGAAGCATTATATATCCATCTTCTATTAAAATCACTCTTCTATTAAAAGATGGAATCCATCATTCCCTATTAATTCAGGACGTATTTCTCTTTCCCATTTTATCCTTACTGTTCACCACATTTTATCTCCATTAATTAATTTTTCTTCTCATTTTATCCTCCGTCATTTACTGTTCAATTATGCAGATTTTTTATAGCAATCTACTATTCATTCATGAATCTCTTCAAAAGAAAAGGGTATTATGAACTTCTTTCTTACCAATTGTTGTCTAATGAAAGACAAAACAGATGAAAATTAAATGAATAGTTTTATGGAGGTTGAAGTGATTTTTTTGTTAATAAATATGTGTGGTGATTATTAATTATTAAAAAAATATTTTTTAATTGCAAATGTAAAAAAAAAAAAAATCCTGAATACCTTGTACGCACACGCAGATGAAAGTTGGAGTGATTTATTTAGAGGTAATATAGTAGAATTGGAACAAAAAAAAAGAGGGTAGACGTCGCGGGGTTGAGGGAGCGCGCAATATAGTAGAATTGTAAAAAATGTAGACTTTGCGGGGGTCGAGGGGACAGTGCCCCCTCGTGGGGGTTCACGGGCAATGCTCCCGACAGGTGCTGAGACATGGAAGGAATTTTGATTTTATCTATGTATAGAAAGAAGCAAAAAATTTAAAATGTTGCTCTCAAAATAAATTTTAATTTTTGTGTATGTGTTGAAGAGTTTATATTTTGGAAATAATTTTTTTTTAAACAGATGATGAAGGTAGGAAAAAAATAATATATTTAATGGTATATTAAAAAAAACGTAATTCCCCGTGCGCACACGGAGAGATGATTTAAATATATATTTTAAAATTTTCCAATTTCTTTTTTGTAATAAATTTTTTTTTTCTCTTCCAACTTTCAATTAAAAAAAATCCTCCGCAATTAATAATAAGTAGGCATTGTTTAACAAATGTTAAAGTATATAGTAGAAATTTAATTTTTAAAAACAAAAAAATTTCCCCGTGCGTGAATAAGGAGACACCAATCTCCCCGTGCGCGTTTCAATTTTTTTTTTTTCAATCTTCCAACTTCCAATTAAAATTATTGTTGTTATTTATTAAGTAGAAATTCAACTTTACAAACAAAAAAATATATATATAATCAAACCAAATCAATTTCAGTAACATAATAACATAGCATAAATTGCAATTTCTTAAATATATATTGTTGTTATTAACAGTAAATTGTTTTTTCTCTTCCAACTTCCAATTTAAAAAAAAAAAAAAATCATCTGCAATTAATAATGATTAGTAGAAATTTAACTTTAAAGTGCGGAGTCTTCACATATTTTTTTTTCATTTCTTTTTTACGTTCTAACAAGAATTCAAAATTATTATCTCTTGTAAACATAGAGAAGCAATTCTATTCATTTAAATTAATATGCTTTCGAATTTATTCAGAAACATAGAGAAGCAACATAAATGTATTTACATACTAAACATAAAAAAATATTACAAGCAAAATATACTTCTAAAAATCTTAAACATGGGAACATAATTCTATTTGAATACTAAACATGCAAAAGTAATACAGGAAGAAATAAATTTTACCTAACTACTTACAGTGAAAAAGAATAAATAATAAGAAAATCTCAGATTTCTCTGCCTCAAGACCCTTTCTTCTTCCTGCAAGCTGAAAATGACGATAATATTTTACTTCATATTTGCAACTAACATAAATAAATAAAACTGACAAGTAAGTAAGTTTCATGGTTCAAACGAAACTTCATGTATTTTGAGAATATGGAATACATATTCCTTTGGTTTGTCGAAAACTTCCACCCAAGAATATAATTTAGTTTGCAGTTTTCCAGCTCTTACAACGCAAGAGACCTATTTTCGATTTGAACTAATTTCTTGAGCGCAGCACAAATGTGAAAATCTTGGCAGTAAAAGGTGTAAAAGAAGTTTTAATCAGTAAAGTAATTTGTCTCTCAATTTTGCACGAATGAAATTTTTTCTTTTGCAATTTCAATTACTTTTGGGTGCTCAAAATTCTGGCAGTGAGTAATGCTTATGTAAGCTTAATGAAGATATTTTTTGTACAAAAAATCTTGGAAGACGGTGGAGAATTGACGTAGCAGTTTTTATTTTTTGTACAAAAAATCTTGGAAGACGGTGGAGAATTTACGTAGAAAATTTGAAATTGATTTTTGTCATGCAAAACGTGTAATTGTTGTTTGTCTTTTGTCCACCTTTTTAGTACAGTGATCTAAAGCCAATAAAAATTAGACATTTGTAGAAGCAAAAAGGTAGATTTGGAGAGGGAAAAAAAACTCAAACTCCCCGTTCGCACACGGGGAGCCCCGTTTTTTTTTTTTTTTTTTTTTTTACAATTTTGGAAAAAATAATTCCTTATCAATTAATGATCACTTTTAACAAATATATATATTGATGTACGACAATTAGAGAACTTGGACCAGAAATTGACAAAACGAGTTGTTTCAAAGAAACGGGCATAACTTTTTATTTCAAAGAAACGTGCATAACTTTTTGCACCAGTGTCAGAATTTTCCACCCGGTTGACGTCATTTTCAATCTTAAATGTACAGTTTAAGGCAGTCTATCGAGCAATTGAAGTTTTTTTTTGTTTTTACGTTTCAATTGTTTTAAATCGGATTAACCGGGGAAAAAAATAATTCACTGCGAAACTACCCGTGCACGCACGGGAATTTTGATGCTCCCCGTGCGCGTTTTTACGTTTCAATTGTTTTAAATCGGATTAATCGGGGAAAAAAATAATTCACTGCGAAACTACCCGTGCACGCACGGGAATTTTGATGCTCCCCGTGCGCGCACGGGGAGTTTGATTGATTTTTCTGCGAGTTTTGTTTTTTTAAAACAATTTCTCTCACCTGCGCACACTAAAATTGAATTTTATTCTATCTCATTTTTTTTTTTTTTTGTATATAATGCCCTTTAGTCAACATAACCGGCTACAATAATTTAATTAGTTTGGGATGAACAGTGCAATATCAGTTAGCTACAGTAGTTTGAAACAGAGAATTCAAATGAACAATAAATTTCACATCCCCTCTTTTAAGGTAAAGGAGGAAATAATAAATTTAATCATTCGGTCACATTTTATATTATAATTATACAATTTCAACAAACGTCTAACAAATTCGAACAACCACAATCTGTTTGTTCTGTAGAGCTCCAACAACTAATGTTAATACTTGCAAAATGGTAATAGTAATAAGCAATATGTAAATAACCTAATATTGTGAATGGCATTTTATTTTCTAATAAAAAATGGATAAAAATAGTCAAGATGCTACAAAACTAAAAGGTAAAGAGTTGGCACACTTGCTTGCTTGAGTACAGAAATCCAGAAAGGGAGTGGAACTCTTTAGTGCTTAAAAAGTCTAATTGGGATAGAGGCATTTTGCCTGCGAGGTGAGGTTTAAGTCTCCACACAAGCCAATAGTCATTAAAGAAAAATTGTACTCATAATATACCATATACCATCTAAAATATTCATATTATAACATTTCAATAAATCAGAAGTCTAATTTGTGGTTAGAAAACTAAATGGATCAATGAAGTAGATAATAATAAATGAACAAAATAGTAATTGCATAACCATTGGCTAATATTCACACCGTTCGAGCAAGTTTGGTACACAATAGTGAACAACATGTTTCACAGTATAACAAACAAGATTTAATTATTTTTTCTTCCTAATCCTACCAATGTTCAAATCCAACCCACCAAAAACGACTATTGCATTCAAGAGTCACAAAAATTTACACTTTATTTTAAAACATATAATTCCATCTTGTTGAATCCTATACAATATGCACCATCTTGTACAAGATTTGAAAATGATTCCTATAACCTTCACTTTCTCAAGGATACATACGGGGTTGAGTCATATTTCAGGAAAAAATTTCGTAACAAAGGAAAACAATTGTATTTACCATAAAAGACTCTGATCACCACCCCACCCCACACAGAAGCAAAGGAAATTTGTGAATATCCAGTTCTTTAGCGAGAAACAAGTCAATTTTACCAATATTTTACATAAATAATAAGGAAAACAACTATTTTAAATCAAGATTGAAAGATCCGACTACAGTTTATAGATTTTCAACAATAATTATACTCCAAAATTAAAAAAAAAAAAAAAAAAAAAAATCCAATTGAAGCACAAAATGCGTAGAATTAATTACCTCGTCGTAGATCTCGCCAGTAGAGAATATACAAAGCCGCCGATTGGAGAGGGCAAAGAACAGAATTAAGCCTTTGTTTGAGTTTTTTATGGTATAGATTTTTGGTATCTTCTTCCTAGTTCTGTTGTGTGATTAGAGGAGAGAGAGAGAGAGAGAAGGGTTTTGTACGTGGTTGAGATGAGAGAGAGAAAGGGTAACGTGGGTTGGTAGGATGGTTGATAAACTAGAATATTTGAAAAAAATTGAATTCCATGAAAAATAAAATCCTGCCTCCTCAAAAGAAAATATTTTTCTTATTTTCAAAGAAAATATTGTCACGTAATCAAAAATAAGAAAACATTTTTCATGAAAATAAATGTTAATCAAACAGTACAAAAGTAGGAATTTTGAAGGAAATTTGACATTTTTCATGAAAAATATTGACAATCAAACGCACAGTAAGTAAACATGCAATAAGGAGAAACTTTTGACAAAATTACAGAACTGAAAATCTAAACTTAATCATGCATTAATCAATATCCAAAAAAGTGTCATATGTATCATATCTTCCTTACTTACTATAAGGGGCATAGTTATTAGGTCCGACCTGAACATCAACCTGATTTAGGTATTGGGTTATTGGTTGGAATTGTTGATATGTGGACGGATCAATGGCTCGTTACTCAAAAAATATAAAAAGTTTTTTAAAAGTATAAATTTTTGTCATTGAGATAGAATTAAAGTTTTATTTTTCACTAGTTATTTATATTATTATATTATTAATTTTGTTAAATATTCAATTATATATCAAAGCATGACCTGAGGCAAAATTAGAGAAAGAAAGGAATTATATATATATATATATTGAGCATCATCCAAACTCCAAAATTACATAGCAGTCGTCATCTTTAATATTTGACTAAATATTTTTTTTTTATTAGACACTGGCGGTGTCAATCGAATTGGACCAAGTATGATTAGGATAACTTTCATAACTTACATATGGTTAAAGACTTTATCATGACCGAACACATACTTATTGGTGGCTTATCATCAGTAAAGTAACATAATTTTCAATATATAATTGGCAATACAGCACGCAATTCTAAATGTATGTGATGAAATAATTATTTTTCACTTGAGCTCCATGTCAGCCACAAAAGGGCCTCATGCATGCCCATGTGTCACCAAGAACTTGCACCTCGACCGTCAAAGTGCACCAAACCCAACGCATGCCTCGATCACTAAGGGCGTCTCCAATGTATGCACCAAACACCAATTTGGTGCAAAAGCCACTCCAATGTAGCACCAAATTTTGCATCATTTGGTGTTTTGGTGTACAATTGAATAGCACCAAATGGTGCAAAGTCCCTTTTGCCCCTCTTTTTATTTGTCAAAAAAATGATTGAAGGGTATTTGTGTCATTTGTGTTATATAATTTTAATACAATTATTATTATTATTATTATTATTCTTCTTTGTATTGTTATTATTATTAGTATTATTATTATTATAAATTTTAAATGTTGAAAATAATAATTAATTAAAATAAGAATAAAAAATTAAAAATATAACTAACACGATTATTTATATTTAACATGAAATATATTACAATAACCACATGCCGACATTAATCAAAAATTCCTTGGTCATTGACAAATCAAGGATAAAGAGGCTCACATTGCAATTCGAAATGCATTAATCAATCATTTGTGGGAAGAACATACAAATTTCGAGAATTAAATTGCAATAATATTTCGACTTCATATTTAGTAATTTAATATGTTTTAATAACATATTTATTAATGAATTTAATATTTTCATTAATTTAACGTAATTATTTATTTAGTAATTTATATATTTCTAAAATAAATAATATTTCGAATAAATAAATTAAGATAAAAAAATAGAAGAAAATGATTAAACGCTGTTCATTTGGTGTAATGGTTGGAGATAAATTTTAATTTGGTGCAAAGTTTGGTGCAAAATGATGCAAAATTTGGTGCAACGCTGGAGATGGCCTAAATCTCCCCCAGCAAAGGGATACAGAATCTCAAGCACTTAACTATTGAACATTCAGAAGCCTCGTTCAAACCGTGACATTACATGACAAATTAGAAGCCTCAGACACAAATGTCATTTTAGTGACAACCCTTACACCATCAACATAATTGTTAGTGCTGAAAAATAAAATGTACAATTAGGGCTGAACGTGGGTTGGGTTATGTTGATTTTTTATCCAACCTAACACTGTTAATTTAATATAAAATTAAACCAAACCAATCCAATTATTAGTTTAAACCTAACCTAACCCAAACCGATCAAGCTTGGGTGGTTTTAGTTGGGCTGATCGGTTTGGGTTTATGCCCAATTCAAGTTGGATCTAATTTTTTTTTTCTTTGTTGAATTTGAACAAATTTTAAAATTTGAAACCACCTGAAGATTTTTGGTATTTTTAACCTATATAATGAATTTTTTCTGAAAATTAATTTATAAATAAGTCTAAACTATGAAGCATTTTAATTTTTATAGTTTTTTTTTTTGGATTTAATCATTTCATTATCACGTGCTTAATTTTTAGTTTATCGTCAAATTATTTTGCATTTGTACATTATAGTCATACCAATCAGTTTACGTAAAAAATGGTACGTTTGTACATTCTAAATCCTTCTATTGTCTCCATTATTGTGTCTATTTAGTTTTTTTTTTTTTTTTTTTTTTTCATTTTAGGTATTAAAATTTTTAATTCATCGGGTTGGGTTGAATTGGATTTTAATTTATAACCCGAAACCTAATCCAGCCCAATTAAACTTAAAAAACCAACCTAAATCAGTCGGCGTGGGGGTGAGTTGGTTGCTTTGAATGATTTGGATTGATTGTTCTCCAACCCTATGTGCAATCACGAATTACAATAATATAGACCAAACGGGTGCTAAATAGTAAGATTCATTCCTCCTCCCTCAAAAATCGGATTAAGGCAAAACTAGGGGTTGACACTCTTGGACATTTTAGCATTATTTAATTGAAGTATAGTTTATGGTCAAACTAACATCAAAATAATCATCTTCATTTCTTCTCCATAAAAACTTGACCAAAAATAGGAATGGCAAAAAATCTCACTGGCTCGGGTGGTTTGGCTCGAAAAAAGTTCGAGCTGGGCCCGGATCGGGCTCGATTCCACCGAGCCAGCCCTATTTTGGGATGTTGACTTGAGCCCGGGCTGACCCATGTTTTAGAAAAAAAAATGTAAAATAAAAATAAAAAATTAATTTTAGCTGCATGCATATGTCACAAATATTTTTTTAAAAAAATAATAAAAAATCGAGCAGGCCTAGCTCAAGTTGCGGCTCGGGTCGAGCCCAAAATTTTTGGCTAAGCTTTTGCTCGATTCGGCTCGAACCCAAAAAAGCTCGAACCTGACCAAAAACACGTATCCATGTATGGAGAAAAACACCGAGGTAAAAATTATCCGACCGAAAAGGGATAATTTTGCGCAAGAAAAATGTTGGTTGCTAAAAGTTAAATATAAATTAGTGAAGACAATCATTGACGAAAAAATGTTGATCAACAATTGATCGCACAAAATCAGTTAGTCTAACTTTTTTCAACCAAAAAACACGCTGGTCATTGATGATTGAGATTTTTTTTTCTACCAAACAACACATCGAGAAAGATAGACCATATGTTAGGTCGAGGAATGTCAAAAGGAAGTCAACTATACTAGTCGAGAAGTATGAGTGGTGGTAGCAAACATTGGCTGACAATAGTAATTGATAGGAAAAATCTCTATTTGCCGATCAAGGAAAATTTTAGTCAAGGGATAAAAACGAGTGCAGTTGACATTTCCAGACTAATCTGCAAAGGTTAATTTTTTTTTTTAAATATATTTTAACATGTACAATAATCAAAACTCCAAAACAAATTGAGAGCCCAACTCAAAACTATACTAAAACGTATGAATTGCAACGCTCTTAGACCATTCACCGTCAAAAATTAAAGATCAAGGAATATTCAGATTTACAAAGCAACAATCATAGTCAAAAGTCCCTAAAAAGGTACATGCAAAGTAAAATTGAGTGATACTACATCTACATCCTACTTTACCACTTGATTTATATTTTTTACGCTTGACAAGATCTCAAATCATCTTTGACAAAAACAATTTTAATCCGACCATTAAAAGTGCCACCTATTCAGGGTGAAAAGTAGAATGTGTAAGTAGTTTAATTCAATAAAATAATACATTGTATTTTTACAAGTCAAGTCAACTACCAGAATATGAGAATAGACATTAAAAACTTGGTCAACCAGTATAATCAAGTTCAGATCCAAAATATAAAAAACTACTATAATTGAAAACAGTGGCATAGACGATAATGGTAGGGATGGCAACGGGTCGACCAGTTCCACCATCATCCTGTCAAGTATTTTTATCACCTTCCCTCGTTCTCATACCCTAATTAAAGTGGGAGATGGGATGGGATCAGGGCGAAATTCTTGCCCCATTTTATTTTATTTTTTTCTTTTATTGTTTTATGTCTTTAATAAATATTATTACATTCTTTTCGATATGTTAAAAACAATTTATATTCTCTTTAAAATTGAAGATAAATCTTTTATTTTTATTTAATAAAATATTTAAATTTGAAATTAACTTTAAACGGGATGGGTAGCGAGACGGAAACTACCATTCACATACCCATCCTGTACTCGCTTTGGGGTAGCGGCAGACCCAGCATCGAAGTTTAGCCCCGGCGAATGTTGACCAGTCAGCGTCGACAATCAGCGATCGTAAGAGCGAGATCGTTTATTAAAATTTAATTATATAATATTAAAAATTATTCAATATATATCTAAACACACCAAGCCAATTCCAATTCCAATTCCAATTCCAAACCATAAACCCTAAATCCAATTCAAATTCCAAATCCAAATCCAAATCCAAATCCAATTCCACCAATTCCAAATTTCCAATTCATAAATCATATTTGAAACAATTTGAAAACTATCATAAATTATGATTTCATAACTCATAAACAGATAATAGCACCAAAAAAAAAAAAAAAAAAAAAAACGATAGACAAAATTCAGAAATGAGAAAACTCTTGAGATTCGGACATTCACAAGGAGTCTCCACACATGGCCCCTGAAGAGACTTCAGCGAAGAAAGCTCAAGCCCAGAAGAGTGACTGATTATGCCAAACAGGATCCCTACAAACACTGAAAAATTCCTTCTTGTCAATCCACAAGTAAAATTCAATCATGCAACAATATATAATTAACTATTGGGCCTAAAAACAAATGGCCCAACCGGTCAACCCAATAAAAGAAAAAGAAATAGTTGGGCTGGGCTGCAATGGCCCAATGTTATAACAAAAAAAGAAGAAGAAAGAAACAGGGGAATGCACTAGCAGATACCAAGAGGCATGAGAAGATGAACCAGCGCCGCCCAGTCGCCATCTTCAGATCTTCCCAAAAATTCTTTCGGCGGATCCCAACACGCGCAGCCGCCCCCTTGGCCGGGTGCTGGGTCCGCCACTGCTTCGGGGCAATGATCGTTGCCCAGTACCCACCTTGTTTTCCTAGTTAGGTGGGTATATCAACCATCAAAATATGAAAACATGTAATTCAAGTATCAACAATCAAACTTTTCGATAGCATGAGACATGAAATTTCTCTCACCTGGAAGCGGGATTCCAAGTGTTACGGATGTCTTGTCTCTCATTTTCGTCCTCAGAATCGTCAATAACACATGCTGCAAGTTCCGCAAATGACATAGAAGAGTACTCGAAGTTGTCATCGTTTTTAGAATTGGATGCGACATTTGAGAAACAATCTTCCTCAGTTTGTTCATCAATTATGATTCGAAATGTGCCACCAAAATTTCTAGAAGTTTCCGAAGAAGACTTCTTCTCCACCACACTCAAACTACTAGGAGAACTAAGGACGGCCAAAGACTTCATCTTCTGGTGAAGAAATAACTTGCTACTCTATTGCATCCTGTTTGGAATAAGATGTCGAAAATAAGATATAAAGCTCAGCCACAAAATACAATTTTAGCGTTCAAAGCACGTATAATGTGAAATTCTAACTGAAAGAATTCATTCATCTTAAAGAACATATTTGTAGAAACATCCCATGAATAATCTTGTCCATAACAAGGATGTTATTTCTCAGTAAAATTCTCCCATTGCTTCAACTATAAACTATAAACAAGATGGAGCAACAATCCCTAGAACTTCTTATAAATAAATTTAACATGAACATAACACTTTATAAGAAAACGCTATTTCCTCAATTGAAATAAATAAATAAATAAAATTGAGCAGCTAAACAATATCTTTTAAGAGAACTCTAGCTAATTGATGTAAATACATAAAGCAAAATGTTTAGGAATCATAACTAAAACATTACAATCAATATTTCATCAAATTAATAATCTTAATTCAACATATATGTATTGCATAAACAAAAAGTAAAGAGCACCTTTAATATTAGTCAACACTACTTCAACGACCTCCTTGAGCGTTAAAGAATGTGCAGATGTTGATTTTTCCCTTGTCAACCTCCCACCAAATCATTAGATCAGCCAAAGAAAATTAAAATTAAAAACCTCAAAATTTTTAACATGTGATACTTCCTATAATGTATTCAAAATCTCAAACTTAAATTTAGAAATAAGCAAAATCAAATGGAAGGATAGGGGAGGGTAGAGGCAGCAGCTTTCAGCTAAAAAAAGTAAGAAATGCAATTTCACTTTTATCAACAAAAATACCCTTCCTTTTTTGCCTTAGCCAGACATGCTCATGGAACCCTCACAAAATTTGGCACTTACTAATAATTTATCAAATCAATGGGGTTAAGTCCAAATTACAATTGGTAATTTTTAAATTTGTAATTGACAATTTATTTAGTCAAAATCATGTCCTAATTGAATTGTATTAGTAGTTTATCAAATTATAATTAAAGTCAAAATATGAAGTATAGAGTCCTAATTATAGCAAAAAGGTGAAAATTGATAGTAAATATTTTGAAGGAGTCCAAGAAGATCATATATGTTCATTGTAATGCAATTAGAAGTCAAAAGAGAGTCAAAGAGCCGTACAAGTTATGTTCCAAATTCTCGATCGCACTTTGCAACACACTTTTCACATAGAAAATATTGGAATTTGGACAAGGCTATTTCTACAAGAATTGTAGCCCTTAGAATTAGCTTTCTAACACATTTTAAATCACCTCAATTGAATATCGAAAGAGAAAGTTATATTGAAAATATCAACGACTACTTAGATGTTGCTCGTCTATCGCAGACAAAAGCTCAAGTGACGTGATTGTCCAAGGAACAATAATATTCGATTTTCAAGCTGATTTTGAGTTCATTTCCATCCCAAACACTACCCATCATAAATATACTCCCTATGGGACGTCAAAAGTGTGTTGAATTAGATTTATTCCATAGAGATCAATTCTTTGTTGATCCAATTATTCATTGATTCGAAAATTCAACCACCACAGATTATGAGCCATAAATTCATTCAAAATATGATTTGTTGATGTAAGAATATATTGTTTCATATTAAACCATAAATCAAAACACACAAGATATTTTGATCAAACACCAAACCATTTAATCCATCGGAGAAAAATTGATGCCAGGGATTGGAAGTTGTTGCAGAAGCACAAATTCAGAAGGACTAAGCTGACGAACGAGGAGTCGAGATCCGATGTCAAGAGCACACGGTCCAGGAGGGCTAAGTTATAAACTAGGAGTCGGGAGTTGTTTTGAAGGAGCACACCTCCAGTAGGATCAATGGAGACTGCATGAATTATGGTTAAAAGTTCTACAGGATAGACGAGTCTGGATCATACTGTACATTTACTTCGATTTATAGTGGATTGTTGACTGGCAAAGTGCCGTAGGATTTCTCCCTGGTCGTCTTTAATGTTCTTTACTTCTTTAATTATTGATTGTGGTATTCAAACCTGGGATAAATTAACTTGTTTGATCTAAGTATCTAAAAACAATTAAAAAGTGACTTGTTACTTTTAATTATTTAATTCCGCACGATGGGTCTAAATATTTAGCTAATTTAAAATTTTCAAGTGGTATCAGAGATTAATAGCGATATTAACCCAATTTTTTGTCCAGATGTGTCAATCAGTTTCTAATTTGGGATCTAAGCGTGACATGGAAATTTGGGAGACTTGTGAACAATTGTTTGAGGAGTGCCTTAAGTTGAAAAAAGCAACCGCTCTGCATTTAAAAAATTGAATGATCTTGAATTAAAAAAGGAGAGTCTTGTAGCCAAACTTGAGGAATCCACTAGAAGTTTGAATGAATTAAGAGTTGAGAATTGTTCACGAAAATATATTTCGAATAAAAATCACCGTAAGTGTACTGTTTGTAACAAGTAATAAAGTGGATTTAGAGTTCCGGATATCGTTACCACAAGGATTGATTTAATTTAATTTTTGTCTTCCTTGACCTTAACCAAATCAAGAAAATATCACGTTTGTGTTGTAATAAAAATTATGATTAAACTAATTTACTAAAGTGATTGCAAGTAAACTAATTGAACTAAAATGCAAAATTATGCTAGAAAATGAGTTGTTAAATTCAATGGATGAAAAGCGCACTAGGATCACAAATCCACATGCAATGACCTCTTTTAATTCCAATTTTACAAATTGACAACACAGTTGAAGTTTGAAGAATCAATGTTCCTATTCTATCCAACAATTTCTCTCGAGTAATGTTGAATCGACTCTCGTATACAACCCGCCTATATCCCTATAACGAATGCAAATATATAAGAATCCATGAATTTTTGTGAACACTTAGATATTCATGAAATGTATAGCGGTATATCTCTATCCCTTGTCGGACCCCACCATGATTTATACCTTGTCGAACCTATTTCCCTTCTCTTGAATGCATGAAATATGCCACCAGCTTCACACAATCGTTTGCGCACATAATTGTGGAGAAAAATAATTGCATATAAATCATTCAAAATTTCAAATTCAAACAACGTCTTTAAAGTCGAAAATTGTAAAACTAGGAATTAAAAGATTACATCACATGTTTCATCATTCTTCTAGTACATAAATAAAGTAATGAAACACATAGATAGTTGAAGAAAAGACATCACCGGATCAATATTATACTTGAAAACCCGTAAATCTTGTGTTTCTCCTTATAATTTTTGCCTCAAGATCTCCTTCAATATGTATTCTATGGTTTTCTCTTTGTTGGAATGCTTCCCTTCTTCCCCCGTTTTTTGACAGTTTTAAGCTTTTATATTCATCCAAAGATTCATTTCTAAAGTGGTTGAATAGAGAAAAGGAAATCAGAATTTTCACGCCAGAAAGTAACCATGCGGCCTCATGGTTATGAGCCATGCGGCTACATGGTTCATAAAACTAGGACCATTTACTTCCCTGTACACTCCCATGCAACCACATGGAAAGTTCTACCATGCGGCCGCATGGCAGATGAAAGCCTCAAATTTTGTCAATTTGGTCATCGAACATTATTTTCTCTCATTTTAACTTCTTTTCTTCATTCTCCTTCTTCTAACATCCCAATACCCCTCGAATTAGCACTTCGCTCCTTTACATTCTTGATTCGTGCTTCGGGTCATCTTTCGACTATTTGTATTTTGGTCCCTGAATTTTCGTTCTCTTCCGTTTTGGTCCTCTTTTGTGTCTTTTCTCTTGAGTTCCATCACATCCATCAATATAGTAAAGGAAAATGAAATTAAGTAGAATTAAGCCATATTCAAACACTTTTGTCAACAACTAGTCGTGTTGTGTGGCAAAATAAGTGTTGAAAAACGCACTTATCAAATCCTCCAAACTTAAACCATTGTTTGTCCTCAAACAAGATAATGAATTCATTCTACACAAAACATGGCTTGATAATCTACCGTGTCTCAGGATTGGTATTCATTAATCAACACAAGAAACAGTTTCAATAGTATACAATTTAACATCAACATTTACCTGTCGAGTGTAAAATTTAACGTGTGTATGTGAACTCATGTCAACATATTAGGTTCATGATTGGTTTATTTCCAACCCGCAGTGGTCATGTATTTCCTTTCTTCGCTCGAGAGATACACACCCCCTAAACTTATTATTTTCACTCAATTTTCCCGGAATGTGTTCTAAAATTGAACTCATTTACATATACTTCTCACCATCTCTTAGTTTGGATGGATCATACTATCACAAGTTCACATTTCAACAAGTAGGGACTCTCTTATTTTTTATTACTTCAACCGTTAAGATTAAACTAAGCTACTTGCCTCACATTAAAGGTGTAGTTCTATCAACCGAATGTCTTGGGGCTTAGTTAATGTATTTTTTTTACTTTTTTTTTGGTCAAATTTTTTCTCATTTGCTTTCTATATAAATCCTGTAACGAGATTTAGGTCGATAAATCCCAAATCAGATGGCCATAGGGCACCAAATTTTTAACTTTTGCAGGCTTATTCACTCGAGTTATACAAGTTCGAGAAGATATTTATTTATTCTTTTTATTCACATAGCAACTAGTGCTATGCCTCTTATCTTTAAGACATTTAGCCTCTAAAACATCCCCTAATTTAAGACTTTCACATAATCTTCATCTCATTGGTTTACGATAATCCATACAAGAAAATGACATGCATGGAACCCTACCCATCTCAATGTTCCCTTCAACGGCTCAACCACCTCCAAAATATTCTAAAAATGGATAATGGTTTAGCACAAAAGAGGTTATTCAGGTTTATTCACTATGTTCAACTTTTTCTATTTAATGAACTAATCATCAACTCAACATGCAAAACATGAGTGTCGTGCAAGGATTATGTCAAGTTTCACGTAACAAGTATTGGTCAATCAAATTATGCACCATATCCACAGTTCCTAGTACATAGTATTCCAATATCCACATCATTGCCGGCAAGGCCATCAAGCCCACACAAGCACACAACTCCAATCTAATTCTGGAAATTAAATCACTAAAAATTGAAAATAACTAAATGAAAATTGCATAAAAAAATATTCAATTTTTTTTTCTTTTTCCTTTTTTTTTTCACTCGACAAACACACAAGAAGTAGTAACTTAAACACATCTATTGATGAAAGATTATGCCATCTCCCAAACTTAAACATAACATTGCCCTCAATGTTGAAATACGATAGAAGTTAAACAGACATAATTGAAGGACAAAAACAATTAAAAGCACATAGAGTACTAGTACTCCCCTAATCAATATGGAGGTGGTGGTGGAAAACTGGGACCTGAAGTGCCGTCTCCAGGTGGTGGAGGTAATTGTACCAAAATGTGTTGCATCATTTCGAATTGCTGACATAACTCGGCTTGAAAAACCTCAAATGAGAGTATGGGACCTGAAGTGCCGTCTCCAGGTGGTGGAGGTAATCATACCAAAATGTGTTGCATCATTTCGGATTGCAGACATAACTCGGCCTGAAAAACCTCGAATGAGAGTAGTATGTTCTCTAACTTTTGTCTCAATGATGCCTAGCATATCACATATCTTATTTGCCCACAATTGAATCTCGTCTACTTGACGACATACATGCTCAACCTTCCATTCATCGTTTCTATTTCCCTCCAAGCTGCGAGGGACTCCCTATTGACAGTAGAAGTGAAGTGTCTGAATCTCTGCAAATCATTCTGCATCATAAGCAACTCAGTGCTCATGGCCTAGAGGCATGCTAAAGACTTTGAATGTCCCGACCGAAGCCGATCATGGTAGCAAACATATGTCTTAACAGTAGTGTGTCGACATCTTGCAGTGGTGGCTGTGCTTGAAGCAACTCGATATCTACATCGTCCCACCCATGTACAGCTTGTTGTTGTCTTTGCTGTTCCCGTGCTAGCTTCTCTCTATGATTCGCCCGACCCCTCTCATGCGCCTCTAATGTACTGCGCTTGATGAATGAGCTTGGTTTCTCAGGGAGTTTCCCTGGTGGGATAATGATGCCTGAGATCTTGCAGATGCCACTAATTAAACTCGAAAATATCAAAGAGCTGCAGCGGTTGTCCCAAACTCCCACTGTAAGGATCTACTCGTAGATGAAGGTAGCAAGATCAATCTTATGTCCCTGAACCAAATGATCGAGAAAAATGGCCTTAGGATTCTGAGATGTTGTGCGGTGTGAAGTTGGTTCGATGTTGTGACAGATGAAAAGCCACAAGATAACAATAGAGTGTGTGAGCTTTATTTGATGCCATTCAGCAGTTGGTAGTGGCCATGTATTTTCACGCCTAATCAATACTTCTGCCACGTCATGCCAATGGAAGTCACCTGAGATTGGAACCACATTGTTCTAGGATATATGGTGGTAATCATGAATGACCTCAGGTGAAAAGATAATCCATTTGTCCCTCACCCATGTCTGGTACTAATGCTCAGATCTGAGTGTGTCAATCTTACTATTAAAGTTGGCGTAGAATTCTCAGACTAGACCTTCATAAACAGAGTGCAGTCTCTTTACCAATTAGCCACAGTTTTGAACCAAAGTGATTAATTCAAAACTCGGGAAGTCATCAAGTTTAATAGTCGCTCGGGGTTGATTGTCCAATGAGAGATTATGTCTGAGTATTTAACACGAGCCTCACTGTTCAGGAATCGCCTCACACCCCCCTTTAAGTGTCTATGTACGGGTCTAGGGGCGAATCCAGCATTGTAGTTCGGCTAGGGCAGAGAGCGTTGACCGATGACCGTTAACAATCAACGATCGCAATAACCGAAAATATAATTCAATACATGTGTAAATGCACTAAAACGTAAAAAGTATATACATATTGAAAATATAATTCAATACAACCCGAAATACAAAATATCTATCTAGCCATTTTTAAAAAAAATAAGCAACAGTATACACAAAACTAACCATTTAGGGTAAGAAGCCTGACTTGCTTTTGCGGCATTTCTGGATTCATTTTTACTCATTTTGCCTTCTTAAATACCTCCAATTCACTTAACTGTCGAACCCCACAAGCCCATTAACAAAGGATCAACACAAACAGTGCAAAAATTGGATAAATTTCAACCAAATGAAAGTTCAATTATTTACTTTAGTAGGTCGTGCCCGAAGTAGAGCCAACCTTTTCTTTTCCCTTGGATGTGCATTTCGACGGCATTCTGCAACACAAAGAAAATGGAAACATATAAGTCATATGTAATGCAAAAATGAAAGTAAAGGTACTTGAAGATAAGGTAAAAAAGGAGCACCGAATCCTGAAATAAATGTCCAAATATGCAAGCCATGTGCATAGTCAAATGTGTCATATACTCGACCCTACAAAGTATAAATGATGTAACGATGCTATGCTTGACAAAAGATATCATGAAGGATGGATAATATATAAAACATGTCAAAATGTGGCTCAAAACCCAATAACATTGCAAAAAGAAGGAAATTGTAACATTATATGAATGTTCAACTAAGCAAGTTCGCCTTCGGACATCGTCGAGAGAAATTGAAAATTTCCCAAACAACATCTAGGCCTACGAAATAAGGTATAGTAGTCTAACACATATCCAAAATTGAGGTCAAACGGATGTCATATGGGTTAGAAAATCGAGGGGTGAAGTGAGGGACGTGAGATGTCGTATGCCTAACCATGGTGTGCCTATGTGTCTTCCATTTCCATTTGGTTGTGTTCCACGAAATTTGGCAAGGAGAATTCACACAAAATGTAATCTAAAATGAATGTCATCAATGTCCAATTTGAAATGAGCTGGAATTCCACACAAATTTTCGCCTAAGCATTTCATCGAACATGTTGGAAGCATCATTTTGTTTCAAACATTTCTTAATACTATGGTCATAACCTAAGCCAAAAATTTTCAACAAAATTCAATAGCAAACAACCTATCACCTACATCATTCCCATCTCCTCAAACAAGCATTCAAGAAAGCACCAATGAAAAGAAAAGATTTAAAATCTATGGCAAAGAAATTAAGGCATACTTTGGATTCTTGAATGGATAATAGTGAATTGGTGGATGATAGTGAAGTTGTAAGTTGTGTGTGATTTTTGTGTAGTATGTGTGAGTGTGAGTGTTGTCTTGTGTTGTGGGTGAGTGTTGTGCAATGGTCCATGCGTATTGTGTAGTGTGTGTGTATGGTTTGTGTAGTGTGATGTGTTAAAGAAAAACGGGGGTGGGGATAGAGAAATACTCCATGTGGCCACATGGAGTACTTTCTTACAACCGCATGGAAGGCTCATTTGCTCCTTGCGATCGCACTGGTAGTGCCATGCGGTCGCATAGACTACCATGATGCATGTTTTGTCAGTTTTTTGAAAATTTTCTTTTTTGACCATCGGGGGCCCCACTACCTCAAAGTGCGTGCTAACCAAGTTGATATGAATGCAGTGAGTACTGTCAACATGAATAAATTTTAATTTGTAATTGACTCCTTGAAAATTCATTTTTGGTGGATTTACACGAAACACTCACTTTTCAACCTATAATGCAGCATGTCATTCCAATGCCTCCATTATTCGTCGAAATATATTTTAAACCATTGGGTGTGTGTGGATGCCATGAATTTGGTTCCAAAGCTATCTCGAAACTTGAAAACATGTGTTGACTCCGAAAAGCATAGTTTCGATCTTTTTGCCTCGAAATGCGTGATTTTTTTCACCGAATTAATGAAATATCGCTCCAACACCTCAAACTTATTCTCAACACATGTAAAACTAAGTGGGACCATGAATAGACTCTTAGTGATATCTACGGATGATGAACCACCTAATATGCCTAAAATGTACTAAAGCATGAAATTTTTTTATTCAAATGCATAAAACGAAATAAATAAAAGGGAAGAATATGCTGGGTCACCTCCCAATCAGCGCTAGTTTATAGTCTATAGCTTGACTATATCGGATTTGATTCATTTTGGTGGGTTAAGGTGAGCGGTGGCTTTTTCCTTAGAAAATACAGCTCCAATAGTGTTTCAGCCAATGTCCATTAACTGTGAAGTTTCCCTTTCATTCATAGTTGATCTCAACAATCCCGTATGGGAGTACCCTTGTAACAGTATATGGACTCGACACCTTGGCCTCAATTTTTATTTAAGGTCCTAGTGGTAGTGGGTGAAGAATATATTCATTCTTTGATGATTCTTTTCATGTCATTTCTCATTGATTTAAGGTTTTTAGAGTTGCTTACATGAGTTTAATGGCACTTTCACTCATGTGTAGTTTATACAATTTACTCCATAGAGGTTTAAGACAAATTATGTAAAAAAAGTTTACTATTTATAAATTATACATGTATAAGTAAACAAATAACTATTCCTGATATTATATTTAAAAATCCATGAAAAATAAAAATAGTTGTCTCAAAAAGGAAAACTTTTATTCTTCTATCACACGTTTTGCATAATTGTACATATGCATATTTTTTAAACTCATTTATCTCCATGTTCTTTATGATTATTATTATTATTATTATTATTATTATTATTATTATTATTATTATTATTATTATTATTATTATTATTCGTGATAGAAAAGGGGGGAGATTAGTATTTATTTCAGGGAGATGAGAGTTGAGTATATGAGTTAGGGAGAGAATTTTAAAAATTTGAAATTTTGATTGAGTATATAAGTTAGGGGGAGAATTTTAAACATTGACATTTTGATAGATATTTGACTTAGGGGGATTCATATGGATATTTCTGTTGAAATTTTATTATTGGTATTTTGTTTTGTCAATATTGATATTAAAGTTCTATACTTTATTTCTAAATAAATAAATCACATGGTATTGCATGTTTTGGAGTTACACATGTTTTATTAATGTTGTTTTATATAACTTAGTCACATATTTTTTAATTGTTAGTTTTCTCTTACTTTTCATATGCTACTGTTGTTTCCATGTGTTTCGGGAAACATATTGACAAAATGATTGAAGTAATTTTTGGACATTAAGTTTTTGGTCTCTATAGCACATACACTTCAATTAGGGTAGCGTGTCCGTGTTCGACACGAGTTGATACCGACTCTCTACTGTAATCATTTTTTTGTATTAAAAATATTTATATTGTTAATTCAAAATTATTAGCAAGTAATAAATAGGTACTCATGTTCAAAATATTTAAACAAGAAAAATTAAAAACAAGTATAAAACTAAATGTTTACTATATAAATGAAGAATTTTTAAGAATTTAATCAACATGTCGATAACGTGTCATGTATGTACTTTTTTTAAAAAAATTTACGTATCGACGTATCCGACACGTATCATGTTGACCACGCGTATCCGTGTCGGTGTATCATAGTTTTTGGTTATAGATTTCTTATTTAACGTTGAATTTGAAATAAATGATTTGTCACGGAATGTCAAGGGGGGAGATTATTAGTTCCAATTTTGTAATTAGCAAAATTAACAATTTTTCAAATTTGTAATTGAAAATTTCCTTAGTCAAAATCACGTTAATTGAATTGTATTGTGAATTTATTGAGTTATAATCAAAGTCAAAATAAGAGTTATTGGATCCTAATTAAAGTTAAAAGAGTTGGAATTAGTAGTATATATCTTAAAGGAGTCTACGATTTTCAAGGTATTCAAGAAGATCATATATGATCATTGGAATACAATTAGAAGTCAAAGAAGTGCAAGAGTGCTGTACAAATTATGGTCCAAATTCTCATTACAACGCATTTTAGGAAACATTGGAATTTGGATAGGGCTCTTTTTAGAAGCATTGTATTTCCTTGAGTTATCTTTTCTAACGTACTTTGAATCGCTTCATTCCGATATCAAGAGAGAAATTTACAATAAAAATATTACGACTATTCAGTTGTTGCTCGCTTGGTGCTAGCTAGTGTTCGAGCAATGAGTAGACATCCAGAATCCTATTTGCTTTAAAACACGTGATTCTCATCCCTATTTCAACGCAAACACTTTTCACTATATATATATATATACATCCCATCATATGAACATCCCAAAGGGAGTTGAATCAGATTTATTCCATATAGAGCAATTCTTTGATGATCCAAAATATCCATTGATTCCAAGATTCAAGCATCACATATTACTTGATCCATAAATTCTTCCAAAACGTAATTTACTGATCAAGCCATAGTGTTTCACATTAAACCATAGATCAAAATACACAAATCTTTTGATCAAACACTAAACCACTTAATCGATTAGAGATAAACGATAACATGGATCAGGAGTTAGTGCAAAAACACACAATCCATGAAGGCTAATGTAATATACCATGGATCGGGAGTTGGTGTGAGAAATACACAGTCCAAGAGGGTCAAGGTGATATATCAATGGTGTGAAAAAATACCCAGTCTAGTTGCATCAATGGTAACTATAGAACGGAAGGTCAGAGGAGACTAATGGATAGTCGCATCTGGACTATACAGTAAGTTGTTTCGTTTATAGTAGATTATTGATTAGCTAAGTGTCTAGAGTTTTTGATCATTTGCGAAGAGTTTTCTCCATGATCATATTGGTATTATTTACTTTATACAATTTACAAACTGTGGTAGTCAAATTTAAGATAAATTGATTTGATTGGCCTAATCATTTAGAAACAATTAAAAAGTGACTTGTCGCTTTTAATCGTGTAATTTCGCAAATTGGATCTAATATTCGGGTAATTTAAAACTTTCAATATTCATCGATTCTGTTTTGCTTCTAGGCCGACTAACTATTTTTTAGTTAGTAAAATTGATTTTCACTAGCTATTTTTTTTTTGTTCGAGAAAAAGGATGATGCTAGGTGTAGAAAATAGATTACATAAAGTTTTAATAGGAGGCCACCACGTGTAAATTGTGTAAAACTTTATGTAATATATTTTGTACAAATAGATTTTTCCCGAGAAAAATAGGTCGGTAGATGAAATGAACCGACATTGGTCATCTGCAAACTTTGACCAAAACACATGATCTTCATTGACCCCTTCTAGGTGGTCAATCAGTTGCCTCTAGGCCGACTAACTATTTCATCATTGATTATTTGGGTTGGTCGGGAAAAATTATCAACACGGACGATTTTTACCGATTTTTTTTATTGGGTTAGGACAATATGTCGAAAAAGATATTTTTGAATAATTATGATTTTTAATGACAATTATTTGTTTAGCGAAAGAATCTGATGAAAACCACCTTTGGGAAAGAACCTGATGGGCTCGATAAAATGCTATTACGATATAAGGAGGTTATATGTCAGGGGGATTACAATTTCAAAATTTAGTAAAAGCATGATTTGTGAAGAGATGCCCGATAAAATGTCAAAAACCAACTAACCACATTTTTTTTGGAAGAATGTGTAGCTAAAAAGTATGATTTTTTTAATTTTATTTACGTGCATAATATTTTATTGTATAAATGTATGATCGCAAATAATGATTGTCAAACAGGGGCCAAGATTTGTGAAGAGAGATGCTTAATAAAATGTCAGAAAATTTAAAAAATTTATCTAAAATATATAAAATACCACATTAAGTGAGAATAATTTTTTGGACAAATCTAACCCTACTATAATTCAAATATTTTTATAATACTTTACTTTTCGTTTTTTAATATATATTTAACTACCATCAATGTACATTTGACGGAATCATTTAATCATTTTACTCGTATGCTTTCATTTTTACATGAATTCCTTGTTATTACTTCTCAATTATGCAACATTCACTTTCATTTAATTAATATTCATCTTCATTTGTGTATTTTCATGTTATTAATTCTAATTCTAAGTTAATTATAATTTAACATTCAAGAATGTATTTATTTCATTATTCGCGTTCATGTATGTTAATTAACATCAAGTTTCATTTAATTAAAAATTAAATTATATTCATTTAGTATAAATGATTTAACATTCGTTGTCACGTATATATTTCTTGATATTAATTCTAAATTAGTTAACATTCACATTAATCATGTATCGTATTTGCTTTAACCATTTGAACAATATTATTATGAATTATTTTGCCAACTATTTAGTTATCATTTATGTGCATTTAATACATTCATTTCACTTTTGTGCTTTAACCACATGAAAACCTAATTACAAATTGTGATAAATACTACAAAATCCTTGTTTATGTATTTATTCCTTGTTAGTAATTCTCAATTAATTAACATTCACATTCATTTAATTAATATTCATCTTCATCTATGCATTTCAGTATTAATATTAAACATTACATCAAGTGAGAATAATTTTTTGGACAATTCTAGCACCATTATAATTCAATTATTTTAATAATGCCTTATTTTTTTTATTTTATCAATATATGTTTAGTTACCATTAATGTTCATTCGACACATTTATTTTACATGTGTGTTTACATTCATATATAAATTCGCAGATATTAAATCTCAACTAATTAACATTCACTTTCATTTAATTAATATTCATATTCATTTATATTTTTCAGTATTATTAATTCTAAATTAATTAAAATTTCACATTCAAAAATGTATTTCATTATTAACGTCCATGTCTGCTAATAGCATTAGTTTCACTTAATTAGAAATTAAATTATATTCATTTAGTATAAATGATTTAAGGCTAATTTCACAAATGGTCATTGAACTTACCTAAAAATTACAAAATTGTCACTAAAATTTAAAACTTGCAAAAATGGTCACTGAAGTTTTATGCGCTTCTACAAACGGTTACTGAAATTTTAATTTGTTTTACAAACGGTCATTGAATGATCGTTATGATTTTAATTCAAACTTAAAGGACCAAAACACATGGACATAGCAGTTTGACTATCTCAAGTACAAATTTCTTGCTATTCAGTGTCACATTTGGGGTAAATTAGATGAGAATTATAAAAATAATATTTTAATTCTCGTTCCAGCTATATACGTACAAGACCATAAATTTAGATATGAGATATAAATATTTTTCTACATTTTTGTGTGATTGTGCATAAATTTCTTAACTTTTAATGCACTTTTATGTATTTTAGTCAAGGTTCTAAAAGACATAATACGTGGCGATGCGTGAAGGTCGAGTTATGGGCTAGGCGAGCTTAGGTGAGGCATATGCGTAAAAATTCGTAAAAATGCATTTTCTTATTTTAATATTATTTTAATTTTTAATCAATTAAAAATAATATTTACTAAACATTTAAAACAGATTTATAGGAACATTATACAATTTTTTTTTTCAAAATTTCCAACAAAAATATAAGTTTCAAATTTAAATAATTTATAGCAAAATATATTCAAGTAATTATTCATCACTCATCAGTAAATAAAATGTAATAACCTAATTAATAATTTAATACTTCACATTGGTAACTTGACTTTTGGGTTCAAATTGTTATTTTGATTTTAAATTAGGAAAAACTGAAGAAATTAGCATTTAATAATTTTTAACTTAAAAAAAAAAAAAGTAATGCCCGCCTAGGTGTGATTTAGTGGTCAACAATTGTCGTTGACCACTAAATAAGAAGCTAACACACTTTACTTGACGTTTTGGCCACACCTCATGCTAAGGCGCGCTAGGCGGCCTAACCCACTTGGCTTGGCGTTTTTGAGTTTTGATTCAAATTCGATAAGTAAATAATTTTTCTTTTAATAACTCGGGTGTCTTAAGAAATTATCTACTGTAAATAAGATTCATTGGTCACTTAACTTTTGGGTTCAAATGGTTATTTTGATTTTAAATTAGGGCAAACTGAAGAAATTAGCATTTAATAATTTTTAACTTCAAAGAATTGTAAAAAAAAAAGGGTAATGCGCGCCTTGGCGAGCATAATTGCGCCTAGGCACGCTTTAGTAGTCAACTATTATCGTTGACCGCTAAATAAGAAGCTAATTCACTTGGCTTGGCGTTTTAGCCACGTCTTACGCCAAGGCACACCTAGGCAGCCGCCTAGACGCGCCTTTTAGAACACTGTTAAACACCATGTCTTATCTATACTACCATGGGTTTTTGCTGTGATGTGATCCAAATTCCTTGTAATTTGGTATTTGGTTGGATAAAGGAAGTTTAAAAAGTTTAGGTTTGATAGTCTTAATTAATAAATACTAAATTTTATCAAGAGTTAGAAGTTTTACTTGGAAAAGGATTTTGAGATGAAAAAAACGCTTTGGAGCATTGATTACTGAAAGTGGGCATTGTGATGCTCGTTGAAGAAAAGCCGGATACAGGTTTGGCGTCGCAACATGTTGAAGTCTTTTGCCTTGGAAGCTCGATGCAGAGGCACCACCGTGAGAGCTAGAGAGCTTAGATGTCAATTGAGATATTGAGACCTTGATATTGTAAACAAAATTATTATTAATTATAGTGAATTTCTCCTCTCCTGCCCATAGTTTTTCTCATCTGGGTTTCCACATAAGTTTTGGTCTTCTTATTTTTTTCTTTTTTATTTCATTATTGTCATTATCTTGTGATCAATTCACAACAAACTAGTATTAGAGAATGCTGATTTTCCACATGGCAACGATGAAATATGATATTTCATTGTTGGATTGAAACACAACATTTACTTTATGACAAGTGAAGAAAAGTTGGAACAATGAAATATCCACAACGCAATGACACTTTTCTCCTTTACATCTATCAAATCAAATTCATTAGGATATTCTAAAGAAGAAAAATGTGGTTGAAGTTGGAGCATATTTGTATAATAAAGAGCTTGACTAGCAAGTTACACATGAAACAATGATTGTATTCTCCTCGGACGCCCGAATGTACTTCATTGGATAATTAGTTCACTATACTCAAAGAAATCGTAGCTGATTTGGAGACATTAAAAATTAAGTATGAGGATGAGGACTTGACACTAATGTTTTTATTTTTGTTGCTACCATCATATGTGACTTTTAGAGGCATTATTATTTATAGTCGGGATACTATCATTGTAGAGGAGGTCTATGATGCTTTACTATCTAAGAAGAAGATTATGCATTTTGTAGGAGGATTTGGGAGTTAGGCTGAAGGCCGGACGTTTGTGGAAAAAATCAAGATAGGAATCTTAGTAGAATTATGAGGAACATATTGAAATTCATACATGTAGAGAAAACATGTTACTTTTACAAGAAGAAGAGGCATATTAGAGCTTATTATTATGCTTTCAAAAATAGAAACAAACTGCTAGTGCTACTGATAAAGGAAAGCAACATGTAGACTGATGTTGTAGAAGATTGGCAAAGCGAATGAGAGCTTTTTGTGATTTCTGACATGGGTTCCAAGGCTTCTCTATTTTGATTTTGAGGGATCCCTCATATTGAGGAGGCTTTCTGGACTCGTAACATACGGCTAAAAATAAGAAGAGGGTCAGTGGTCTCTGCCGTTGCATGTCCTTCTCCTTCTGTTGAGACGGCCCTTTTTTTTGTTCACCGCGACACAAAATCATAAAGAAGCTGGAATAAATCAGAAAGAGAGTGATGCCTAGCCGTTGAGAGTGTATGTTAACTTTGTAGAGGAACAGTACGATCTTGGACTGGCCCCCTTCGCATGACCTAGAAAGAAAAAGAAGTCCGTGCTACTATAAGGCCTCTAAACTCCTCCCTCAGGGACACTCTTGCGTTGCCCATGGGGACGGGGTAGCCCCGACTTCCATAGGTCCTTGGTTCGACCTCCTAATGAGAATTGAGGTCCTTGCGCGGGCGTCTCATCCCTAAGACTTGCTTGCTCTATATGGAGTTTCTCGTGGTTCCTCGAGTGCCAGTCGTAGAGAGGAATGCCATCAACTAGGGTGCTATTGACCACTAACCACTCGCTCGCCCACCGCTCGGGCATCGCATTTCAAGTTCGTTATCCTAACCGTCTCCTCTCCTCCACCGGGAGCCTGGCCCCTTCTTCTATCTTATCTACTGCCTTGCTCCTCGGCTCCATACTGCTCCAGCCGCTCGCTGTAATAGCTTGCTTATCGGGTGGCTCGCACCCTGGGTGGTGCGGCTGAGCCAGAGTGGGCTCAGCAGTCGGCCTATGTTTCCGGGCGCACGCGTAAAGGCATGATTAGTTCCACAAATCTCACTGCACTGACCATAGTAAACTCCTTCTCGTTGTACCGAAATAGAGGTCTGATTTAAACGACCAGGTACAGCATCACATTTGACACCTAAGGAAGGTACAGCCCAACTATGAGGTACATCAGCAGGTGTTACAATAATACGTAAATGAGTTTTTTCTGGTACAACCACTCTATTGTCCACTTCTAATAAACGTGATTGACCCAATTCTGGATCATCTTCTGGAATCGTATAACTGTCAAAAGTGAGTGACTCTTCATCGGAACTGTTATAGTCCGAATACTCATAAGTCCAATACCATTGATGTCCAATAGCTTTGATAGTAATGGCTGGATCTACTACTACCTCGTCCATTGAATATAACAGAGCAAATGATGGTATAGCAATGAACATCAGGATGATACTAGGAAATATGGTCCAAAGAATCTCGATAGTAGTTCCATGAACAATCCTTTGCGGGATTTTATTTTTTTTATAGTGGAAGTGCCATAAAGCGCGAACCAAGATCCATGATACGAAAACAAAAATCAGAATAAGGAAGAAAAAGATATCGTGATGTAAGTCTATTATTCCTTGCATCATAGGTGTTGCTGCGTCTTGAGATCCTAATTGCCACGGTTCCGCTGCATCACAAGGAGCAATTGTGAGGAATAGCCATTCTAGAACAATCATTTGCTTTGGTTCATTCTTTCACTGCTCTGCTCCCCCCCAAAAAAAGAGAGACTTGCTCTCCCAATTCAGGAAGTCGGAAATGGCCGGTTGGGTTGGTCCAACCAAGAAAGGCATGGGAGTCTTTGGGCATTGCTTGGGCCGAGTTAAGTAAAGACTGGCTACCTAGTGATTGACAAGCACCCTCACTGCACACTTTCTATATATCTGTCTCCATTATCGGCTGCATGTTTTAGTTATGAATCGGAGATAAAAGGGAGGTTACAATTTAGAATCCGCTATTAGTCTTGTCATTTATTCTTGCTTCAAGCTTAGGGAAGCCTGTTTACTTAGACATCTCGGGATGGGGAATGAATAATGACGTAGACCCTCTTATGAGTCTTACGCGGGTGAGGCCCTGCCTTACTTAAATAAATCTCCTTTTCGTTTTCGGAATCATCTTCTATCCCCAGCAGCAGGAACCCCTTCTTTCATGAGCCTAGGGGCACCAATTCACAGCCTGCGAAGTTCTAGCTTTGTAGCGCCCCAAGTTCTGTTAACTTGGATTGCCACGTCGTCGTCTTTTGCTCTAATTTTTAATAATCAAATTCGCGGAAATAACCTAATTTTGAAAATAAAACATCACATTCGCAATTGTAAACTTTGTCGGCAACAAACTCATTTAAATAACTTAAGATAATTCTTTAAACTTTAAATTCGAGTTTAAAATAACTGAAATAACAAAGTACGTTAATAATGTTTGAAATGCATAAATTTCAAAAGTAAATGATTTCAACTATTAATTTATGTCACCACTGTCCATCACACTCGACCATCTCCGAAATTTGCAAATACTCAGTAGACTCATCGCCGATAATTAATTTACAGAATAATTGAACATATAATTATGCATAATATACATTGATATCATCATCATCATTGACTCAGTTTCTTGAAAATCATAGGCTCTTTAAAATCATAGGGTGTGAGTAGTCTCATCTCATGCATTTAAGCACATAAGTTATGCATAACGTTCTCATCTTATCTCATAAGAGATACTCGTCTCTTCTCATACATTAAAGCATATAAGCTATGACAAGCGTAACAACATTATATATCTCATATGACATATTCTCATCTCATGCATTAAAACATATAATTCACGTAAATTCACATAAAACATGCAATTATAATTTAAACTAATTAATGGTGGCGAGTCTACCTCAAATATCTCGAGTTGCATGAAAAGTGGTGCGGAAGGAAAACTCAATCTCCTAATTGTTCGTACGTTTCGTCTAGTCAAAATAGAAAAAAAAAGTTTGAATTAGTATTTCAAAATTCTAAAGTTTTAAAGTGATAAAATAAAGTTTAGGGACTAAATTGGAAGTTTATTAAAACTAAAAATAAAAGGTTAAGGGCTGAAATTAAACTTTTAGAAAATAGAGACTCAATTGGAAAATCTATTAAAACTGAAAATAAAACTTTAAAGCTGAAATAGTAACTTTTTAGAATTTAAGGACTTAATTGAAAATCTATTAAAATTGAAAATAAAATTTAAAGACTGAAATAATAACTTTTTAGAATTTAGGGACTTAATTGAAAATCTATTAAAACTGAAAATAAAACTTAAAGGCTGAAATAAAGTTCAGGGACTTAATTGAAAATTTTATGAAATTGTAAATAAAAGGTTAAGGCTGAAAGTAAACTTTTCTAAAGTAGGAACTAAATTGAAATTCATTAAAACCGAAAATAAGAAATTTATGAACTGAAATAATAGTTATTAAAACTTGGGGGCTTAAGGGCAATTTCTAAAAATCAAAATAAATAAAAATCAATTTATCTTCTCTCTCTCCCATTTACAGAGAGAGAAAGAGAAATGAGAGGGAGAGCGATGGGAGGAGGAAGGCTCAGCCTCCTCCTCCGACTTCCACCACCGGCACTGTCGTGGTGGCGCCAGTAGGTGTGGGGGATGGCGATTTTAGGATTTTGGGCGCGCGGACCGAAGCTTTGTGAGTTAGGTTTGAGGTTGAGGTTGAGGTCTCGTTTTTGGAGTGGATGGTGGTTGGCTTGGTAGTTTCGGTTTGGGCAATGGAGTTGGTGGTCTGGTGGTGAGCTTGGTGGCGTCGGTTTTGAGCTGTTGGTAGTGGACTTAGTGGTTTGGGTGGTGAGTTGGTCTCGGTTTGGTGATGTTGGTGAATGGGCTGCATTGTGTTGCAGCTTGTGAGTTCACTGTTGATGCTAAAAATGGATGTTCTAACATCAATGGTGACTCACAGTGAAATGGATTGAGGAAGAGTGATTTACCGAAAATGGCTAATGTGTGAGTGTGAGGAGAGGGAGAAGAGGGTGATTTGAATAGTAAAATATTAGGGCACATATTTCTAGGAGTTTAAATGGACCAAGACTTTGGGCTTTAGGGATCATTCTAATTTGGGCCTAAGGTAATTGGGCTAAAATGATTAATTTCGATTTTGAACTTATTTAATTGGACTTTAAATAATCATAAGATATATATATATATATATATATATATATATATATATATATATATATATATATATATATATATATTCGAAATAAATTTAAATTCGTTTATAACGGTTAGACGAATATGTTTTCACTTTAACGTTAGGGTTTAAAATTTAGCGACACGTTTTTCGAGAAAAATAATTTTATATTATTTAAAAATTCTCGGTCGCTATAAGTTTACTCCCTTAAAATATTTTCATCCTCGAAATTTAAACTTACTTGATCTAGAATATCTGGATACTTACCCAGAATCTTTTCCTCTTTTTCTCAGGTAGCTTCATCACTATCCTGTCTACCCCTTTGGAATTTGACTAAAGGAATCTCTTTGTTTCTTAAGACATAGACTTTTCTATCAATAATGCACATAGGTGTCTCCTCATATGACAGATTCCTTTGAATCGGAATAGTCTGAAAATTTACCACGTGACTTGGGTCGTGGATATATTTTCTCAATAAAGAAACATGGAAAACGTTGTGTACGTCCGATAGTTCGGGTGGCAATGCCAGACAAGCCACGTTACCTACTTTTTCTAATATCTCGAATGGTCCGATAAAATGGAGCCTTAACTTTCCTCTCTTGTCGAAACGGATAGTACATTTCATAGGAGCTACTTTAAAAAAATACTTTCTCTCCAATCACATACTCCAAGTCTTTTCTCCTTTTATCCCCATAGCTTTTCTGTCTGTCTTGTGCGGTTTTGATCTGTAGTCTAATCTTCTCAATGGCCTCAACTATCCTCTCAATCAATTCTGGACCCAAAATTCTTCTATCGCCTACATCATCCCAATAGACTGGTGATCGACAACATCGTCCATAAAGTGCCTCATATGGTGCCATACCAATAGTAGTCTGAAAACTATTATTGTAGGCAAGCTCCACTAATGGAAGATGAGTCTCCCAATTACCACTCAAGTCTAGTAAACAAGCTCTAAGCATATCCTCCAGTGTCTGAATCGTGCGTTCAGACTGTCTATCTGTCTGGGAATGGTATGCAGTACTAAAATTTAATTTAGTACACATAACAACATGTAAACTCTTCCAAAATTTCGAGGTAAATCTCGGGTCTCTGTCTGAGACAATGGAAGCTGGTACTCCATGAAATCGAACAATCTCTCTAACATACAACTGGGCTAACTGGTCCACATTGAGAGTCATTTTGATCAGTAGGAAATGAGATGACTTCGTAAGTCGGTCTACAATAACCCAAATAGTGTCATGTCCTCTTACCGATTTTGGTAACCCTGTCACGAAATCCATGGAAATTTTCTCCCATTTCCATTCCGGTATATCTAAGGGATTTAACAATCCTGATGGTCTCTAATGTTCAGCCTTGACCTGCTGACAGGTCATGCATCGAGAGATAAAATTTGCAATGCAACCCTTCATGTTTCTCCACCAAAAAGTATTACGCAAATCACGATACATCTTTGTCCCTCCTGGGTGGCATGCATATGGTGCTGAATGAGCTTATGTCAAAAGCTCATTCTTAATAAGTTCGTCCTTCGGTGTAACAGAGACGCCCTCTGAACATAAGTGCTTTATCAGAGGCAATCTCGAAACCTATTTTCTTACCAATCCCAACTTCGGATATGATCTTTTCTAAGAATTTATCTTCGGCTTGAGCCGTCACAATCTGACCTCTCAAGTCTGGTTTAATGATCAAATTTGCCAATCTAATAGATCCTTGGACTGACGGGGCTCTCATTTCAATTCTTAAATTTTGAAAATCTTGAATCAATTGATCTTGCGTTTTTCCCAAAGCTGATAACTGTTCAGCGTTCTTTCTGCTCAAAGCATTCGCAACCTTATTTGCTTTACCCGGGATGGTAAATAATGGTGCAGTCATAATCTTTTACCAGCTCTAGCTATCGACGTTATCTCATATTCAGTTCATTTTGAGTGAAGAAATACTTGAGACTCTTGTGATCGGTGTAAATCTCACATTTATTACCATACAGATAGTGTCGCCAAATCTTAAGAGCGTGCACAATAGCTGCGAGCTCTAGGTCGTGTGACTGGTAATTCTTCTCATGTGGCTTCAACTGTCTTGAAGCATAGGCTATCACTTTTCCATTCTGTATCAATACACAACATAAGCCATGTTTGGATGCATCGCTGTAAATAACGAAACCATCAAACCCATCTGGTATAGTCAGCACTGGTGCTGAGACAAGTTTTTTCTTAAGTTCCTGGAAGTTTTGTTCACATTGTTCGGTCCACTGAAACTTAACTCCTTTCCTGGTCAACTGAGTCATAGGACCTGCTATTTTAGAGAAACCCTCTATGAATCGCCGATAGTATCCGGATAGTCTAAGAAAACTTCTCACGTCTCCAACATTCACAAGTGTTGGCCAATTCGTTACAGTTTCAACTTTAGAAGGATCAACCTCGATGCCTTTAGTTGTAACAATGTGACCTAAGAAACCTACTCTCTCAAGCCAAAATTCACGTTTCTTGAATTTGGCGTACAACTTTTCTGCTCTCAGCATTTCCAACACAATCCTCAAATGTTCTTCATGCTGTGCAGAATTTCTGGAGTAGATCACTATGTCATGTCATCGATAAAAACAATAATGAATTTATCAAGATACTGATGGAAGACTCTGTTCATCAAGTCCATAAATATCGCAAGTGCGTTCGTGAGTCTGAAAGGCATCACTACGAACTCGTAATGCCCATATCGTGTCCTGAACGCTGTCTTTGGTACATCAGCTGGGGAACCTTTAGTTGATGGTAACCAGATCTCAGGTCGATCTTGGAGAATATCGTTGTACCTTTCAACTGATCGAATAAGTCTTCGATCCTGGGAAGAGGATACTTATTCTTCATCGTCAACTTGTTAAGTTCTCGATAGTCGATGTCATCCTCATGCTTTCATCCTTCTTCCTTACAAACAGAACATGTGCTCCCCATGGAGATACACTTGGTCTGATGAAACCCTTCTCTAGCAATTCCTCCAATTGCACCTTCAGTTCTTGCAACTCCTTCGGTGCCATACGGTACGGAGCTTTGGAAACAGGGGCAGCATCTGGTACCAAGTCAATAGAAAATTCCACTTGTCTATCCGGTGGAGTACCGGGTAGATCATCTGGAAAGACATCGTTGTACTCACATACTACTGGCACTGAGTCTAGAGTAATTTCTTCTGTGAGTTTGTCTTGGAAATGAACCAAATAGCTCTGACAATTGTCCTTGGCTAAAAACTTCTCGGCTTGTAAAGCGGAGATAAGGCGAGGAAGTGCCTTGATCTTCATCCCATAAAACCTGAATACTTCTTCACCATCCTTGTGAAAAATAACCTCTTTCTCGTGGCACATGATTACGGCACGATTGGTGCTGAGCCAATCCATACCTAGAATAATATCGAAGTCTTTCAATCGAATAACCTCGAGAGTACTTCCTGACGACAAACTGACCTCGAGAGTACTACCAGTCTCTACTCCTATTAGGTTAAGTCTTTCTAAACATGCATAAGATGTAAATGAATGTGTGGCTTCCGAGTCTATTAGGACATATACAGGTATCCCGGAAATAGATAGTATACCTGATGTCATATTAACATGCTCAAAATGGGAAAGTAATACAGCATGGAAACTAGTTAAGACATGCACAAGAATACCAGAGTAACTAGTAAACCTGCGATCACGTCAGAATCCTTAGCTGCATCCATAGCAAATACTCTTGCCTTCCCCTTCCTATTCTGGTTTGGGTTCGTCCTCTGATTGGAACCCTAGGCGGGTTGAGCACGACAATCTGATGTAAAGTGACATGACTGGCCACACTTGTAGCAGACACTCTTTCCAAAAAAAACACTCACCCTTATGTAACCTCTGACACTTAGGGCATGGTGGAGTGAAATTGGGCATCTGTCTCCCTGTTGGTCTTGGATTTGGCCTCTTTATAAATGCTTGATTCCTGTTCCGATTTCGATTACAATCCGGACCTTGCCATTTCCCCTTTCCCTGATATCTCTGCTCATTATGATTTCCTTGGTTCCCAATTCTCACACCGACATAGGCTATTGCTTGAGCTTTCTTCACGACTTCTCGATAAGTTGGCAGCTCATATGAACTGACAATCTGCTTGACATCCAAGCGTAGACCCCTCTCAAAATGTCGTGCCTTTTTGAATTTAGTCTCCACTAGGTGTGGAGCATAACGAGACAGTTCTTCGAACATTCTCTCATATTCGGTGATATCCAAATCACCATGTACCAAACGCAGAAACTCAGACTCCTTGTGATCTCTAAGGGCTTGTGGGAAAAACTATCCTCGATCTTAGTCTTAAATTCGTCCCACATCAGAGCTACTTGTTGCTCTTCACTCTTCATCCGTGATGCAGATTCTCACAAAAAACAAGCTCTACCAACTAACATAAACTCCGCACAGCCTACTTTCTTATCCTCGGGGCAAGATATGTGCATGAAGATCTTCTCGATGGCCTGAAGCCACTCTTTTACTGCCAGTGGACCATCTCCACCATCGAACGTAGATGGATTATATCTCCTGAATTGCTATATTATCGACACTGTAAGGTTAACTGGTTGTGGAGCTTGTCTCATCTCCTACACAGCCCGAAGTAATTCTCTGATGACGTCGGCTTGAGTTGGTCGTGCCATAACCTTTATAAAACTAAAGGCAGTTCGTAACAGTTGACTAAGCGTACAAACAAAGTAGGCAATAAAAGATAACTCAAACGATGGAAATTAGAAACCAAGCATCATTTCATTAATAATTCAAATTCTTTCAGAAGAAGTACCTGAGTAGGAAGACATGTATGCCGAATATTTTTTTTACAATAAAATGTCAAACCTACTCTAGATTTTATCTATCTATTCTCCTTCGATCACACATGATTCGGCGTCCGAGAATTCTCCTAGCGTTGGATCAACGTCTTCCTCGGGTTCTTCTTCCTTTGGGTCTTTTTCGGGTTCTTCCTCGGGATCGTCCTCGAGTGCTATCTCATCTTCTTGCACCGGTTCGGGCTCGAACATTGGCTAATGTTCTAGCTCCCCTTCAGGTGCAACCCCAAAGCCGTGCTCAAAGTATATGAGCTAATATGCTACGAATCTTCCGTAGAAGGTGTCATACTCCATATCCACATTGAGCGACATAAGAGCATCCATGTATATGCTACGAGCTACTTCCGCATAATCTCTTTGAAAAGTTGAGAGTAAATGATGAATCGATCGGTGATTATATGTCACGTAGTCATGTTGTATGGCCCGATCATGTATGATATTCAGCTACTCTACGTGTTGGGCAATTGTCCAATCAAGTCTAGGCCTGAAGCGGTCATAATCCTTAATCGCTTGTTCTGCGTCACTGGGTACATTTCTACGAATAGATGTCATGTCCTAAACAAATTATGCAAAGTCCAATTATGCGGGGTTATTCATCTCTCTTAGTAAAATTACGAGGACGTAAAGAAAATAATTTTTTTAAAAAAACTCTTCAAATTATGTTCAAACTCGTCTTTCTTTCTTTCTTTCTTTCTAATTCAGATACACTTTCTAACTTTCCCTTCTTCTAAATCTCGTAAATCGTAAAACAGGTATCCGAAATAAAATAAAGTTAAACTTCATAAACTTCTTTACCTTCGGAGTTGGTGGATCGAATGATGGCAGTGACAACTTTCATTAATAATAATGTTGTAAATTTTAATTTTTTTTAAAAAAATTTGCCAGTTTACAGGAGCGCAGACCGACTCTGATACCAAGCTGTAGCGCCCCGAGTTCCATTAACCCGGATTGTCACGTCATCGTCTTTTGCTCTAATTTTTAATAATCAAATTCGCGAAAATAACCTAATTTTGAAAATAAAACATCACATTCGCAATTGTAAACTTTGTCGGCAACAAACTCCTTTAAATAACTTAACATAATTGTTTAAACTTTAAATTCGAGTTTGAAATAATTGAAATAAATGTACGTTAATAATGTTCGAAATGCGTAAATTTCAAAAGTAAATGATTTTAACTATTAATTTATGCCACCACTACCCATCACACTCGACCATCTCCGAAATTTGTAAATATTGTTAAAATAACGGAATGAGTATTTCGAAGAAATACTCAATAAACTCATTGTCGATAATTAATTTACAGCATAATTGAACACATAATTATGCATAATATACAGTGATATCATCATCATCATCATTGGTTCATTTTCTTGAAAATTATAGGCTCTTTAAAATCATAGGGTGTGAATAGTCTCGTCTCATGCATTTAAGCACATAAGTTATGCATAACGTTCTCATCTTATCTCACAAGAGATACTCGTCTCTTCTCATACATTAAAGCATATAAGATATGGTAAGCGTAACAACATCATATATCTCATATGACATATTCTCATCTCATGCATTAAAGCATATAATTCACGTAAATTCACATAAAACGTGCAATTATAATTTAAACTAATTAATGGTGGCGAGTCTACCTCAAATATCTTGAGTTGCATGAAAAGTGGAGCGGAAGGAAAACTCAATTTCCTAATTGTTCGTACGTTTTGTGTAGCCAAAATAGAAAAAAAAAGTTTTAAAGTGATAAAATAAAGTTTAGGGACTAAATTGGAAGTTTATTAAAACTACAAATAAAAGGTTAAAGGCTGAAATTAAACTTTTAGAAAATAGGGACTCAATTGGAAAATCTATTAAAACTGAAAATAAAACTTAAAGGCTGAAATAATAACTTTTTAGAATTTAGGGACTTAATTGAAAATCTAATAAAACTGAAAATAAAACTTATAGGCTGAAATAGTAACTTTTTAGAATTTAGGGACTTAATTGAAAATCTATTAAAACTGAAAATAAAACTTAAAGGCTGAAATAAAGTTCAGGAACTTAATTGAAAATTTTATGAAATTGTAAATAAAAGGTTAAGGCTGAAATTAAACTTTTCTAAAGTAGGAACTAAATTGAAATTCATTAAAACCGAAAATACGAAATTTATGAACTAAAACAATAGTTATTAAATCTTGGGGGGCTTAAGGGCAATTTCTAAAAATCAAAATAAATAAAAATCAATTTCTCTTTTCTCTCTCTCTCATTTATAGAGAGAGAAAGATAAATGAGAGGGAGAGCGACGGGAGGAGGAAGGCTCCTCCGACTTCCACCGTCGGCACCGTTGTGGTGGTGTCGGTAAGTGTGGGGGTGGCCATTTGGGGATTTTGGGCGTGTGGACCGAGGTTTTGGAGGTTTGGATTTTGAGTTTCTTGGCGTATTCCGGTTGGAATGAGGTAAGTTTGTTGGGTTAGATTTTTTTCTTGATTTTGGGGCTTTTAGGTGTTGATTTAGAGGGTGAAATATGGGCCGTCGAGTGGGTGAAGTGCATGGCAGCATGCGGTGTTGTAGGTGGTTGTTTTGTGACCGGTGGCAACTGCGTTGGAGGATCGAAATGGGTGGCTGGAATGTGGATTGGGTGGCTGCAGCTTGGGTGGTTCGAAACTTGGGTTGAGGCTGGGTTTAGCTTTACAGTTTGGTGGTGTAGTTCGAAATTGGGTGATGGTGGGTTTGGAATTAGTGATTGGTCTCAGTTTGGAGTAGTTTGGGCAGTGAGTTTGGTTTGAGGTTGATGTCTCGTTTTTGGAGTGGATGGTGGTTGTTTGGTGGTTGGCTTGGTGGTTTCGGTTTGGGCAGTGGAGTTGGTGGTCTGGTGGTGAGCTTGGTGGCGTCGGTTTTGAGCTGTTAGCAGTGGACTTGGTAGTTTGGGTGGTGAGTTGGTCTCGGTTTGGTGATGTTGGTGAATGGGTTGCATTGTATTGTAGCTTGTGAGTTCACTGTTGATGCTAGAAATGGACGTTCTAGCATCAATGGTGACTCACAATGAAAGGGATCGAGGAAGAGTAACTTACCCAAAAATGGCTGCTATATGAGTGTGAAGAGAGGGAGAATGAGGGTGATATTTGAATAGTAAAATATTAGGGCACAGATTTCTAGGAGTTTAAATGGACCAAGACTTTGGGCTTTGGGGATCATTCTAATTTGGGCCTAAGGTAATTGGGCTAAAATGGTTAATTTCGATTTTGGACTTATTTAATTGGACTTTAAATAATCATAAGATATATATATATATTACTTAAATTTATTAAAATTTGGATCTAAACAAAAATAATGAGAAATTGATACTTTAAAATTATTCAGAAATGGATTCGATTCGAAATAAATTTAAATTCGTTTATAACGGCTAGACGAATACGTTTTCACTTTAACGTTAGGGTTTAAAATTTAGCGACACATTTTTCGAGAAAAGTAATTTTATATTATTTAAAAAAATTCGGTCGCTACAAGCTTCCCCTTATCTTGTCTCAATATGAAGTCTTGGTCTTCAGTCCCAATCTGATCGAAGAAAAGAAGTCGAACTTCGGGGGCAAAGACGCTCTCATTACGTACATTATGTAAAGAACACCCGCTTTGTCTCGTGAGCTTAACCTTGGGCTAGGCTCCTTCATCATAACTTAAGGTTGAGCTCACTTCCCAACAAGCAATCGCTCCTTGGAAGAAAGAATGACTTTAAAAGAACTTGGACGGGCATTTCCTTTTAAGTAAAGCCGAATTATTCGACCGCACCCCTTTGCTCTTAAGCCTTGCTTTCAGGTGAAGTTTAAGTCTAGAGGCTACGAGTGAGGCTCTTTCCTTACTAATATGCGGATTCTCCTTATGCTATTGCTATGGTGGTATACGCCATGGGCTGGGAACAACGGTAAACGCAAGGCCTTGTTGACTTTACGAAAGTAGGCTAGGCTTGTTTCGGAAGAGAAAGTGGACTCCCTCAACCAAATAGGAAAAAACTCGTTTTTTTGGAAAAGGATGGTCTGCTCTACATCAAGGGGAATAATCTTTTTGTCCCAAGGTAGGATAACATACGTAGGGACTTGTTGAAGTAGTATCACGATACTCGTTGGACAGGGCATCCCGATCAGCACTGGCGTTGTTTGGCACTCGACTGAAAAAAGGGCAGGATGGATGGAAAGAAGTCAATTTAAAGCATTAATTCTGATCTTTGATCGGAAGTCTCATAGATCTTCTTCAATAACTTCTTACTTAATGCTAACCGAGAAATAGAGCTCATCATGGTGGTTTGCTCGAGTTAGCCAAGAAAGCCTTAGCACGCAAAGGCATAGAGCTCAAATACAGGCTTAGTAAGAGATTCAAAGAGTGCAGTAATGGTCCTCGCTCCGAGGATTCGGCTTAGTCACCATCTCTGGCCATGAATCAAAGATTCCTCCTGGCGAGCAGGGCAGAGCCATGAAGGAAAGGGAAAAAGGAGGTTGCTTGCTCTCAGTCTCTACCTCTTCCTTTTTACCTAATTTCAAAATTTTTATGCTCGGCCATACCAACATAGTAATGTAAATTCCCTCACTTTGAAGTGCATTTATCAGATCAGCTCCCCGAGTCACTAGAAAGAGGGTGAAAGGCCCACTACTTCTTCATTCATGGCCTATTTTTTGATTGATCTCCCTTTCGTATTCATTCGACCTGAGGCAAAAGAGAAGTCATACAAAGAAAGGTTCTTTCATGCAATGCATAACGGGCGGGCCTCCTATGATGGATTCCTCCAACTCAATGAATGAAGGGAGGAGTATGAGAAATTTGAATCTATATGAAGATTCAAACAAAAAGGAAAAAGGAACCATATCCTACTGAATAATCTGACTGAATGAGCAAGAGCTCTTTATGTGGTCTCACTTTACCACCATCTGAAATGCGCGAAACTTCGATTGGTGGAAGCCAGTCCATGAAGATTCTCCCTTTTCTTACGTGCAATTCCCCTCTTTCGGTAAGCATCCAGTATCTCAGCAAATGAACATTTCTCTAAGCTTATCCTGTAGTTTATACGTCGTTTGAAAGCTGCTTCAAGGATCCAACGAATAGCTAAGGTTTGTTGACGATCCCTGGCTACAATCCCAGGGACATCATAAATAGTACCTGCTATTCCTACTTTTTCCACTTCGCATATGGGCTTTATATTCTCTAGGGCGTCAACCATAAGTTTGATTACATCGCGTTCAGTTCGAGCTGGGCGATGAAAAGTTTGATAAAGAATAGCACGAACTCTTGTTTTTTTACCTTCTTTCATGCGAAAGTTGACCAACTTCTTGATCAATTGTTTTTGTTCACGATCCAAGCCCCCCATATAGTTTAGAATTTCCGAGCAATTGGAAGCCGCTTTCGATGACGAGGCCGAAAAATTTATATTACGCAATCCTTACTGTCCATCTTTATCCGCCAACTCCCCTGTTTCCATCTTTCCTTTCAGAGTTTACCACTCTTCAACGCTTCTTGAACTTTGTTTAGGGTCTCGCTCCCTGAGTTCAAGAGTATACACTCTCGCGTCATACGGCTCCGTCCCGGAATCAGGACCTTCCCTTTCCTTTGACCAACGGGTCCTCAAACCAACTTGTCCTTCCTTTCTATTTCTCGGTAAGCGGTTACGCTCGTTTTGGGTCACATAAAAAATAGAGAACGGTCAAAGAAATGAGAATTCGTAGTTTGGTTGGCAGGGGACTTGGCCGTTCAGGATTGATCCTAGAAGGCCAACTTCTAATCGTATAAACTAATTTTCTCACTTTCCATTCGGGTATTATCAGTCAATTGAATGTGTTTCCTAAGCTTTCTTCTAAGCCCAGTAACAAAACTTCTTTTCGAACTAGAAAGAATTAAATAGTCGAAACGGAAGCTATCGAGTAGCGCACCAGTAGTCTAAAAGGAAGGTTGTAGTAAGGAGATGCGCTCAAGCTGAAAAAGCTACGATTCTGCTTGAACGGGTCCAGTCCTATTGTCTTTGTTTGTTCTGTGCGCCTGTGCCGGTTAATTCCTTCTTTCCTTTGAAGGAACTGTTCTAGTGTTGAAAGCCAAAGGAGAAAGAGAAAATAGAGCTAGTTGTGAACCAGGAAAGTGATAAGACAGTTCGAGGGAGTAGTGAATCGGCCATTTCCACAAGGAAGAAAGTCAAGTAAGTAAGTAGCTCACCCTAGGCCGGTTTCGGTCCAATCCAATAATCTAAGTAGCGAACCAGAAGAAATTCCTGTAGTTGAATAGGCCTCGTTCGATAAGTTCAATCCTTTCAATATGTTCTCTTTGCTTAGTCCGGCATTCCCAATCTCTTTCTTTTCCGACGTAAGAACCATATCAAGCGATGAGCAAATGGCTTACTCGAAAGCACAAGTCTCACAGCCGGGGCGAGCTGCGCGAAAGAACTCTTTCTTGCCGTAGTTTGCTTTGAGCCCGCTTTCAAGCTTCATACTCTAACGGATTGGACTGAAACCGGCCTAAAAAAAAGGAAAAGCTTCCATCGCCGGAGACGAGACTGAGCTTCATCTGGACTTATTCCCATTGAAATTCTTTCCTCTCTCAAGTCAAGCTACCATCCGATTTCAAACCGTGAGTACTCTGTTTCACTCTCATTCCGCCTTCGACTGAGCTTTCGGGTTCCTCTTTGCCCACGGATTGCCATTTAGATTATGCCATTTTTACGGTCTTTCATGCCCGGGAAAATGAACAGTTGCACTTTTCTGTCATATTGGATATATTAAAAAACTCTCCTCTTTGTCTACGCTCGTTCCTGCCTTATGTGAAGCTCCCCCTGTTCTCCAGAACAGCCTTGTGAACGAGAGATGATCTAAACGACCTCGCATTGCCGGTCGACACATCCCGCACGCAATGTGAACTGGGATATCAGCGGTCAACACTAATAGTTACGAAGCCGTCTCACAGGGTCTCGATAGCAAGGTTCTTCAAGAACAAAAGGATGGCTTCGAGAACAGATATCGAATAGATAGAATTCGACATCTATATTATAAGTTATTAGTTGGTATAGAATCTTTGTGGATTATACTGGTAGAGAATCATTGTTAGTTTAGTGGGCAAGCCGATTCCATCCGGCGAGATAGTGATCTATCCTCAACTTGTATATTCTAAGTAAATACTTGGTCGGTCGATACGATACTATTTCTGAGTTCAGTGGGAAGAAGCTAGTGCAATTCAATCCATCCGGCTTGCACGGCTTAGGGAAGGAAGTAAGTAGCAAACCCAGCCCCTTTTCTTTTATTTTTGACTTTTTTTTCGACTTTATTATTCTGTGTATCTTCTGCCCATGGAACCCTTCTTCCTGGATCACTTCCTGCCTCGGCTTCTGAGTCTGCTTTCTCTTCTGAGCAGTCATAGGTCCATAAGCGAAAGGACAAATGGCCGAGTGAACCGAAGCGAACGAAGGGAATTAGTAATAAGCTTAATTGGTAGCCGCCCTTCATGCAGAGGGAAGCGAAGCGAGTCGTTCTAGTCTCTGTCCGGCAGGTGGCTTGAGCTAAAAGGTAAGAGAAGAACCACGGGTTCAAGAAGTTGTCCTGCGGGGGCGAAAGATTCGCATTGAATAGAAATATCTTGCTTTCAATCAGGCTCTTGGCCCTGCCCTAGCCTCTGATCTTCATTCCAATTCGACACAGAACTATTGTCAGATTTCCACTACTACGGATGAATACTATTCTGATGATTCAAAAGAACAGGCCAACAGCCGGGAAGGATAGGAATCATGTGATGTGCCTTCATCTGGAACTACTGGAATAGGGGTGGTCAACCACCCAGTGAGCCATAACTAACAGACAGGTGGGAAAGCTCTATGCAGATAGGAAAAAAACCTCTTTCAATCCTACCAAGGAAGGTAAGGATTGATGAACCAATAGTGAAGGCAGTGGGGTGCTTTGATCATGTAGTTCCGTTGCTTATTAGTAGTACTGGAAAGTGGCTTCAAGCAGGGAACTTCATCAGTGTGCTTTCGGAGCAGAACAAGCAAGCGATTCTCTAACTAGCCATAGTGCGAAAGCCGTAGCGCGGTAGAGAAGTAGGGCAGCAGCCCTTAGAACACCAAGCCCATATCGATTCTACAAGCCAACAACCTAGCAAACCGAGGAGCAAACAACTAAGCAAACGGGGCTTAGTCAAGAAGCCGTCCTACACCTAGAAACTACGGAGCAAGCGGAGGTGATGGATTCAGACGAAGAGGGGCGCCCTCTCTCTCCAGGTATGTATACTCTATTTTTCGGCATGCATCTGACGGGGGAGGGGCTTCCTTCTTTCCATATGGGTAGGTAGTAAAGGCAAGCGCATAGGCAGGTGATAGGAGGCACTGGCTTAAGGCGATAGAGGGCAGTTGCTTATGTATTAGTGGATCGTAGGTGGTAGGCACAGCTTCGTAGACAGCTTGGCTAATATGTATATCTCAATCATATCCGGCATAAGACAACTAGATTAACTAAAATTAATGTTGAGGAAGACCAAGTTTAAGGAGAGCGGTAAATAGGCTTCCTGTGATCGAGTGATGCTACCACCTATCGTACGACAAACTGGATAGAGCAGCGGATTCTACCGATCGGGCGGGATAAAGTCAAAGAGAGAAGATGGGGCCTCTTCCACACAAAAGTCGGCGGGAGTGAAGAACCTCCACATACGAGAAAGAAAGACGATGAAGAACCAATCCGAACTGAGGGGAATACAGGTTGAGTTACTATGTATGGAGATCCTATTTAGAACACATGCTCTAACGCCCCTGCCCCATCTTTGAGCTAAACATTGGCAGATTTTGCTCCTGCAGGCGTTGGAGAAGATTGAAAGGCCAAGCAAGAAGAGAAGAGCGGAACGAAAAAAGAAGGGAGAATAGGGTAAGGATTTTATATCCTAATCATATCCCTAATAAAAAAATAGATTCCTCTAGCTATATTTTCAACTAGCTACAAGGCAATTAGAAAGCTCTATAACAAGAGTTTGATGAACCTATAGAGAGATCTATCTTCTAAAGTTACAAAATCAGACTTCTCATCCTTATCGTGCAGTGCCACCCTATTATGAAAACTTTGACAAGCAGTCTATGGCACCTAAACAACCGCTAGTGACGATTCCTTCTCCTATGGTTATGCCTATTTTTGTAGCATAAAATCCTCAACTATCTTATACTATTCCAAACATTTCAGTCCTCGAGGTGGCTGATTCTCAAAAACCACTCACCTCTTCATTGGAAACGACTTATGCTACCCCACGCCAAGCAGCGGTCGGGGCGCCCATCGACATGGTGGGGAAGCCTAGCAGAACGGCTATCCCACACTTGGCTAGGTCCATTTCATTGAGGCTTGATTTGCATCAATACCCTTCCCTTGTGCTACAGACAGCGTCAGTCAATACCACCAGATCGGGAAGAATTTCTCATTCGCAGCCACAGACCCAACCAGTTAATAAAATCTTCCTGCCCAGATCTCTATTATGGAACTTCTGTCCACTTCACAAGTCCATCAGGCTGGCAAAGGCTAGCACGACCTTGGCTTTTTAGACCTTGGTATCCTTTGTGGATATCCCACATGAAATTCGCGATGAGGGTTCCAAACCTCCTCTATCCCACGTTGAGATTTTATAAAAAGGTGGGCTTGGGCACAAGCTCAACTTCTTCGATTAGGCTACCACCCGGGGCTTGGTTTAGCTGAGGATGGGATTCGTTACCCGATTAGTCTCCCCACGCTATTAGGCACCTTTGGTCTAGGCTTTGACCCAAAAGTCCACTTTGGATTGAGAACGTCCCACTGTGGATTCATAGATTGAATTCACTGCGGAAAGCTCCTCGCTACACAAGTCGCGTCACCGCATTCGTTCAGTCGGGTCGCCAAAGCAGCGGTGATGAAGGATTCCCGAATTACTATTGAAGTGGGCAAGATGAAGACTCTTCAAAAGCTCCTTTCGAAACAGGCACCTAAGCATAGGGTTCGGGCTCAGATGACTCGGGAAATTCTCAATAGAAAGGTAAGCCTTCTTATTATGGGACCTAAAACTAAAAGTAGTGTACCAGAGCCGCTCCCCTCTGATCCGACGATGAGGAATCAAGTCGTGCATTTCTTCTTAAAGTGAGGCCTGTGCCCCTTCTCCCGATGGTTCTTTGCGGGGTTCCTTCCTTCTCCATAGCATCTGGCTATCCGAGCATCTGTCCCTCCTGTCCCAGTATTCAAAGATTCAATCCCCCTGGCTTTCTTCTTTATTAATGGCAGAACAAGGCGCCGGTCTTGCCGGTACTCCATTTTATTAAGAAAAACAAACCTGGGTGTCTAGTTTGTGGGCAGCTCTAAGAGGAGAGTGCTATTCTCTTCCCTCCAAATAGCGTAAGAGAAGCGGGTGCTACTCTATCTCGGTGAGGCTTCTCCTGGGTTGGCTGGTACACTTTAATAAGTGGTTTTTCGCTTTGCCCTTGCCCCACTTCGACGTTAAGATACGGGGTCTAAAACCAGTTCTTTTTTGACTTCAAAAATAGTCGGGTGTGGGGTTTCCCTGTGGAACGTAGTATCGATACTGGATTGCACTTTCCTTTACTGGAAGTTGATCCCCGTTGCCCAAATAAAAGGGTTGATCTATTAAGAAAAGGGTAGGGTTCTCGTACTGCCCTCCAACAAAAGACGAAGATAGTTCCCGCAGTCGGGTCTTTTTTGAGGGTCGGTCTCCCCTTAGCTCCAAGATCTCAGTTTGCACTGGGAGCCTATTTATATAAATTATATAAAAAGGAAAAAGCACCATAACGTGGTCGAATGGATGCTAGGCAACTCTTTTTTATTATAAGATGAACGAAGCTGTATCGCTCAGCGCAACAAACAAATAGCTTAGCTAGAAAAAAATAGCATTTATAGATAGATGAAAGCGAAATCTGCCCTGCCCTGTATGGATAGATGGATAGAATGATATGCCTGTACTGTCTTCTAAAGTCCCAAGAAAGTATTCTAATGTACTCCGAGTTTTCTGCCCCTTCCCCACGAGTGTAAGTGGAGTCCGCAGGAGTGGAAGTAGAGTGGTTTTTCTTGACCTTCTCCTCTAGGGGAAATCAAGTTCATAAGCTTCTCCTTTTCCTACTATTTCTATTATACAAGACGGATACTTATGGAATTAAAAGGTCTTCCTTGAATAGAAGTGAAAAGTGGATCTCCTCTATTTTAGTGGACCCAAAGAAAAGAAGTATAGTAGATCGTATGCCTTGGTAGGTTTTGAAGCCTTTTCCTAATGCTAACTCGAAGGGTATTCCATCTAAGGTTCTTTTTTCTTTACTATTGGAAAAGAGGAATCATCACAGAAGAGTCTAAGCTTTGCCCTAGGTAACTTCTATTTCCTTTATTTTTTGAATGTCCTAAGAAACATAAACGGGGTAAAAGCATTAAGAAGGTATATTTGGCCGTCTAGTAGCTTGAGACTGAACTTAGTGAGTAAGCGCGGCGGGTTGGAGGCTTTTTTTACCCAGCCTATACAAGACTCTTTTTACGGTTCGCTTCTTGGAGAAGGAAGTAAAGGAAGAGGAGAGAGCATTTTTTTTATTTGTTTACTCAGGCAAAGATCTAGCGAACCTCGAATCAAAACCTTTCTTTTCTACGCTTTCTTCTCTTATGAAATTGATAGTTTGTGATCGAGGGCGAGGAATGACCACTAGACCAAGACACGGGAAAAGGATAGAGAGATGGATGTTCACCCAACCAGATTTAAATGAATCTGAGTATTTTAGCCCCTCTCTTCCAATAGTGTAGCCAACCAACAAATAAAGGTTTTAGCTCGATCGAAACTCTAGTCGTTAAAGGCAAGTAGTTAAGCTATAGTGTGTTCTCCTCTCTCCTTAGATATCACGAAGGCACTAAAGAGCATTGAACCGAATCGGCGGCCATTGATTCATTAGATAGAGGGACCATTTGACTACTGACTGCATGAATGGATGAATCCCTCCGGTCGACTTGCGAAGGAAGATAATTTGTCGAAAGGATTGGTTTGTCCTGTGATGACGCTCCTTCTGCCAAATAGCCTTGAATGGAGAAATAGTGGTCGGCTTGCCCTTGTTCTCGCCCCTATTCTCGTCTTTTTCTCCTGTTCCCGCATCCCTTCCCAATGCCTGGGCAATCAAAACCAACATTATGAATTTTCATGTGTGTGAGCCCGGGGCAAGGGAAGCGCTTCAGCCCGGATGGCATGGGTAGTCCTCGTCGTGAGTTGATCCGGTGAGAATGTTGTCGTCAACGTATAAAAGAAGGTGGGTAGGAGTTCTACCCACCCGAATGGGAAACTCGCTTTCGAGAGTCTTTAATAAAGCAGTACTGATCCCAGAAAGACAGAGAGCTCCTTCACCATTGGCATTGTGGGCTCATCTCAAAGCAACTGAACTGCCTTAAGAAAGGGCTTTAGCGCGGAATTGCCGTATATAAAGAAAGATATAGGCATACCCCATAGCTCCAACCAAGACATTGTTAATCCCAACCTCATCTTGGCAAGAATAAGCTGCTAGAATCGGTTGCTATTAAAGAGAAGGGGTTGCAGCAATTATCCCACAAAAAACGGAATGCCGAGCGGCAAGAGGGGTAGCTGGATCAGAGCGGGAGTTCGCCTAGCTAGTGTAAGCTGCAACTGCTTTAGCGGGAGCTGCTGCTAGTCAAGGAAGAGAAGGGCTTGTTTGCAGGACAAATGCCACAAAGCAGATGTAATCTCAGATGCAGCAAAGCAGACTTCGGGCATTAAAACAATATGAGTGAAGTTTCTGTTCTGGAATGTCAAGCCATTTCGAGTAGATGTCGGCATTTCCTAAAGAAAGCAGTTGCAGTAGGAGTAGCCCCCGGAGCGCTAACTCGAAATTGAATAATCGAAGGCGGATGCAATATCATAAGAGAAGAGAGCTGTTAGCGTAGGGTAGATGAAAGGTGCTTGCGGGTTCGAACAGTGCGTCGAGAAGTTCCATACCTTCTTGTTCTTGATAGAGTCAATTGCCTTCTCTTTGAAGATAGATTTTTGTTTATTGCTGATCTTTTTTTGTGCGGGATTTGCTTCGATAAGCCACCGCCCAATAGAGCTTAGCCATGTGTAGACCGAAATGGTCTCGCGAAGCCGGTCACCGGATGGTGTAAGATCAAGTCCTAACTACGAGAAGGGGAGGGGAAGTCCATTTCAACATAGTCAAACCATAACCCTATGAAAACGAGATTGCTATTAGAATAGAAGCATCGGCCCAAGCCAATATGCTGATTGTTGGGAGTATATGGTGTATTCATTTGCTAAGGAATTTGTTTATGGAGTGCCAGCTTGTTGTGATCCTACCGCGGCGTCAGCCGTCACCGGTGATCCGCGAAAGACAAGAAAGGCCAGCCGGGAAGGCCTCGATTCATGCCTCATTCTTTCTTTTCTTATGAAATTGATAGTGTTAGGGACTCCTGCTACTTTAAAAGCAAGGCTACGAACCTCATAGGTGCCAAACTCCTTCCCTTACTAATGTTCAATCGAGGCAGAATAAAATGGGAGTTCCGGTAATTCAATATCTGCCCTTATCAATCAAGGTCTATTTGTCCAATTCTTCCGGGCATTGGCAAGAAAGGAAAGGTAAGACGGGTCCGGTAATGCAGTAAAGTCAAGCAGTCAATTCAGTAATCGACGGCACTAAACTAATGCACTAAAGCACAGCAGCGGCTGCTGGTTGAGCTGACAGGCTGAGTGAGAGCTCCTACGATAGATGATTATTAAATGCCATCTCAATTCCCATCTCCCACCCATCCCATATTTTATTGTTTCGATTGTAAGACGCCAGAAGCGTCTTCTTTTGAACCATCTTCCCGAGAACATACTTTACTTGACTACTTAAAACCAACGGGCATTCCCCAACTGGAACCGGGGGATTCCAGGGAAGTGCTTGAAGATAAAGTGGGCCAAGTTCTGAAAACCCACTTTTGCTTTTTGAGCAAGGACATCCCCCCTAATTCACATACCTGGAAGGAATTGGGGCAGGAAGTGGTCAATCGAATCGGAGAAGGTGTTGAACCCTCTTTTGTCTATGACACCTTAATGGATCCGAACAGTCTACATTTTGTGGATTATTTGTCGGTTGCGACAAAGATTTGCATAGAATGGACTGGATCATAAAATCCTGATGTAGCCTCTCTTGGCGCAGTTGAATTTTCAATCGTACAATTAGGACCTCGATATGGTTTTATTCTTTTTATCGTATCGGAGGTTATGTTCTTTTTTGCTTTTTTTCGGTATGCCGCTCGAGCAGAGCGAATGAACAAAAATCCAACCTAATATGAATATCCTTCGACCGTTATCTCCTCATCTTCCTATTTATAAGCCACAGCTCACTTCGACGTTTCCAATTTACCATAGAATCTCCGGAGCTTTCCTAGCCACTATCGTTTTGTTTTTTTATCTTATTTGTCTGAAAATAGGTTTGATTTGCTTGACCTATGAAAATGTCTACCAATTCTTCTTTTATTCATCAAAGCTCATCCTAATCTCCGTCGAGATTACTGCCTTAGCCCTGTCCTACCATCTGTATAATGGAGTTCGTCATTTATTGACGGATTTTTCTGGATTTGGAAGAAAAAGATTGAAATGACTGTTCCAAATTGAAATTTCACCTATTTCAATTTAAACAAAAAATTTCTCTTTTCTTATGAAATTATTATATTAGCGTTGATAGCTCTCTTCTTTAAAGCTTATGCCGTAGAAGCGGACATCAGGCTATTGGCCTTTTATCTGCATCTTCCCGACCGGAAGGGGTTCGCTTTGTTTGGGATGAACTCGCAAAGACTCGACCCGGGTTCCCTCGTAGAGTGGCGTCTTTTATAAGACTCCACTTTCTCAGTGGAACTAAAAAAAAAAAAGAGTTTGAGCTCTTTTGGCTTACTTTTAGCCACGCGGGGCGGCTATCCGCATGTGTCCCAAAGTGACGTCCATTTTTTGGTTCGAGAAAAAGGGTTTGGAATTCGACCTCCCCGGGGTCATTGACTCCTTTTTAGTTTAGGATCCCCTTTCTACATTCAATTATTTATTGAGCCCGGTGTGGAATCACCATCATTACACATTCATTCTTGGTCTGGCTGCTGGTCTAGTGAGCCTTCCTAGCCGCCTAGAGTGCAGCCTACCTGCTGAAGACCGTAACGTAAGTAACTCAGTGCTCCATACAGGGGAAATGAAAGCAGAATTAGTTCGGATCCTCCCACATGTTCAATCTTTTTTTAGCGGTTTCCCCAGAGATCTTTATCATTAATGCAACCTTCATTTTGCTCATTCATGGAGTTGTATTTAGTACCTCTAAGAAATATGATTATCCACCGTTAGTAAGTAATGTGGGTTGGCTTGGATTACTTAGTGTTGCGCGCCTAGGAGGGCAGCGCGCTTTGGGATGCGGAGGAGCAATTATCGTCCAGCTCCCTAACCTAATGCGGCACCGGGTTTGGACCGCAGGGAACCGTAGCATGGGGGGACGTCTAATCCTTTTGCCGCCGCAAGGCTGGCTAATCGTACGCAGCAGGCTCGAAGACCCCTGGTTCTGGAAGGCACATGAGTCAGTGATCCCACCTCTAAAGGGTTAGGCGAGCAGCCTTTTTTCCCTTATTATTGAGAGCACTAGCTCAGCAGCAAGAAAGAAAGCTCCAAAACCAGTAAGGACAGGACGGAAAGGAGAAAAGAACAGCTATCACTTCATAAACTCAGGTTTACCAATGCCCTCCCCTCCCATAGTGATAGGGACTTCGGCAACCCTTTCATCAAGAGCTGGAGGGTCCGTACCCATTAATTGGTGTTTGGAGACATAGATCCTTGTTCCCCCTATCGACTGATTCTAAGGTTCGGAAAAGGACGCTTTTGACATCAACTTTTGGAGTTCCGAGCAGGGATTGCGTAAATCAATGAAGTCAAGAAGTCACAGTCCGGGTCCAGGTGGGAAACTCATACCAGTACTTGGAAAACTCTAACGCCTCAAGAGAAGCTCTTTCTTCTTTTTACTTAGGAGCACCCTTTTGCTAAGCTGGGAAAACCATGTTTGTTGATACTGGCACACCAGAAAAAGAGTAACTCCTCAAGGTAGGTAAGCGACTGGAAGAGTATTTTGAAGGCTTTCAGCAGAAGGTCTGCTAAACAAGTATGTATGACCATCAGAATCAATGTCCGACTTCAAACCGACTTGGCTTTTGAGCCTTCCTTTCCTGACCCAACTCGGATCAGTTGGCAAGTCGAATCCCACAGACAGGTACTTTTTTTTATTTACTACAAACTCAAAGAAAAAGGATCTCGTAAATCATTTTCATAAAGAGGGTAAGCTTTCTAAAGACCTTTCCTTGTCTCAACAGGGACGCCAAGCAGACCTCGTCTAAGCTGTCCCACATGTGGGAATCCAATCTTTTGATAAGGGCTACCAAACATTGATCCACGGATTTTCTAAACTTAGCTTGTGAGCTAGACTTGCCTGTCTGATCATCATCTTTGAGACCAATCACGTAATCTTTTTTTTAGTTTTTTTCCTGTAGGAAGGTGAAATTCTCGGTCATAGGTAAAGCTCTCGCTCCCGTCCCCCTACCCAAACTGTCACTCAAAGGAGACTTGTTATAATGAAAGCTATGCGCGGGGAAAGCTAATTTCCATTCTGTTGGTGCCTGATAGAGTGGCGCCCGTTTTACTATCATGAATTACTACTTCCCCTTTCATGTTCATGTTCAAGGCGATCATCGTTCCTTCAAAGTCCACTCCGACGCCTCCAGGGACTATTTCGCCCCTCAAGGGATCTCTTTCGTCAAGTACGTACGTGTAGGATTCGTAATCATCGTATTCATCTCCAGTAGATTGAGGGCTAACCCCTTCCAAGGGTCTCAACGTGGATAACAGAGGGGTAGGCTTGATGATCCAGCCTTTCCAGCAAGCATATTCCAGCCCCGGGATTCTTTCCTCGAGTTGTGGGAAGACTATCTTTTCCAGAAGGAACCGCAGTAAGACAAGGCCCAAGGGGGAGAAGTTGGCGAAGCCTGCCAGGTTTCTCAGTTCTTCTTCTCCCCATTCTTCCAATTCACCGCTATTCCTAATCGTCGGCATTTCTAAGAATGCGGAAACCCAATCTAAGACCTCGGGATGTAAGATGTAAGTGAAGCTCAAGTCGTTCCAAAAGGGTTAGGTGGTCCGCGCTCATGTGAATGTGGTGAATATCAATTAGATCGATCTTTGCGAGTGGGCCTAGCCTATTGTTCCAGTCCAGGACCCGACTCCAAAAAGAAATTTCACTATTATCTTCCTCTTGAAAATAGTTAGAAGATGAGGAAGGCAGTTTCTGATTCAAGACGGCACCGAGAGCCCTACAGACGAGTTCATCCCTTGGTTCAGCCACAAGCACAGTTCTATCCGGTACCACGGGGTTGCCATCCGACCCCATATTCCATTTTTAAGCGCTTTCGACGAGAGATCCAGTACTGAATCATAAAAAGGATGCAAACTGAAAGGGTCAAAAGGAGATTGAACCTCCTTTAAAGGAGAGAATGAATAGGAGCCATTCAACAAGTCCCCTTGAATTTGTAATATGTCACTATCACTAAGGTGAATGTTCTCACGATCACGAGTAAAGATGTTCTCGACTTCAAAAACTACAGCCCCAATACCACGACTGTTATGGCTTAAATAGCGACTCTTATAACTAGAAAAAAGAATTAGGAAAAAACTCTCAAGTTGTTTTCTAGTAACTGTAGGAGTCGTTAGTTCCGCTGCTCTGGGAGAGAATTCCATCATGAAATTCAAGATCGAGTCAAGCAGGAAGTTCAAGGCGGAGGACTTCGATTGGTAAACCGAGTCACGACCGAGTGAGGATCTTACTCTTCCTGAGTCATCTCGACTAAATGGAACTGTCTAATCTTACTCTCAGGAAGTTAATTCCCCGATCAGATGATATAATCGTCTTCAAACAGCCTTCCCGTGCATACTATATCTTGTAGCAAGCTTCTTACTTACTGCTAGCCAATAACAAGACTTTCATATCCTCATCTAGGGGGTTACACATGATTATGAAAAGTGGAAATTGCATTAAGTGATGACAGAACACTACCTGGCCTCTAATAAAGTAGCTTAGTTCAATCATACCACTCTTGTACATGTTATGGGAGTCTAGCTCGCTCTGCCCTTGTCCAGTAACCATTCTGAGGGGGCCAAGGAACTAGGGGAAAGTGAGAGAATGAAAAAGAGATGCCTGCTGTACAAGACGGCTGTCATTTGCGGAAGCAAATCATTGGTGTGCTCACCCAACGGGGTCTGTCTTACGAAACTACTTCGGTCGCTAACTCGGTGCCCTTAAGGGTATGGTACCTTCTTAGCATGCTATACTATACGACGACGTGGCTCCAAACGGGGGAACTCGGTTGTTAGGGAACAGTAGCAGTCAGTAAGGCTTTACAAGGAAAAAGGAGCAAAAGGGCGAGGTTTTTCGCGGGGCATCCCATACTTCATTTTCTTCTTGCAGTCGGAAATACGGGATGAGGAGAGAACTACTTTTTCAAAAAACTCTAACTGCAAGCAACTGAGATAAAGGAAAGTGATTTGGTCTAAGTCGAGATTGGGTTGGTGTTCCGTTTACCTTAGTAAAGATCGAAAAGAATGCTTTGCATTCCAAGTGAAATGCAAAAAGACTGAGATTCCGTAAGTAACTTAGTGAGTGCTTTCTAAGAAGGGCTTGTATGTAAGAAAAAAAGAGGGGTCTCATTGTGCTTTATTTTCCCATCCCATGCTTTCCATTGGAAAAGAACCAACAAAAGTTCTCTATACTTCTTCACTACTCGTACAAGCTTGACGAAGTTAAGCTGTCTAGAGGGAATAATTTCTTCTCAATCAAGAATGCCTCAACTAGATAAATTCACTTATTTTACCCAATTCTTCTGGTCATGCCTTTTACTTTTTACTTTCTATATGTTTTTATTATGTGCTAACAAAGTAGATTTGGAAATTACGCAAGTAGATGATTGAGCCATCAACTGGCAGTCATCGATAAATGTAGTAATAAGGACCAACGACGATCCTATCCTAAAGGAGAATGAGGAGTTCATTCATACGAAATCGAATGATTACGAGTATAAGATGAGAGGACTCATGGTTTCACTAATAAGAACGATTCTACATCTAGTACTAAGAAATTTTATCTTTTTCTGTATTTTTCCATTTATTTAAAAATGGGTTCTGAGTTGGTGGGGACTTGCTTTCGTTTCATTTTTTTCATGGCTAGATTTTGTGCTTTCTGTAATGGAAAAAAAACCTCTTTTCGTTAGAGGCTGCAGAAGCGATGCAGGCCCTTCTACCTTTCGCCCCACCGAAAAACTGGAAATTTTCCTATCACATATCGACGAGGACTAGGTCGGCAGGATGTGATGAATAGCGCGGAAGAAAAATGAGAAGCAGCACAGCAGCCACCCTTGCAAGAAGAATTGGAAGGGCAACCGCTCACCGAGGCCTATTTGTGCGAGTTTCGCGACATGTTTAAGGCTCAAGAGAAGCTCATAGAGAGGATCCTCCATCTTCGGAGAATGGATGGAATGCGTATCCCGGCCGAAAGCGCATGGTCGACATGATCGCGGACGAGCATGGGGAAATGCAAAATAGCGGATATGCAGAGCAACGACCGGGATAGTCTTTTTTATAAGAAATCTCTCTCCTACGCTCAAATAATATAAATAATCCCACGAAAGGAACTGGATATAGACTACAAGAGTAGTAACGCCTCATTCTACCCCTGGAGCGCGGGGAGTTGTATTCGCTATTTCCTTACGTACTGGAGTTATAACATTTGAATTTCTCTGACATTCTACGTTCCCGAAACGGATCCTATCAAATATTTCACATTTTCTATGATCATCTCTATTTCAGGTATTTGGGGAATCCTCCTTAATAGACGAAATATTCCTATTATGTCAATGCCAATTGAATCAATGTTATTAGCTGTGAATTCGAACTTTTTGGTATTTTCCGTTTCTTCGGATGATATGATGGGTCAATCATTTGCTTCATTGGTTCCAACCGTGGCAGCTGCGGAATCTGCTATTGGGTTAGCCATTTTCGTTATTACTTTCCGAGTCCGAGGGACTATTGCTGTAGAATCTATTAATAGCATTCAAGGTTAAACATGACTCCTAGAGAGTTACCAAAATACGAAGTTCTTTTCTCCTTTCGTTCTCTTCTTTCTTTTTGATTTTGACTTGGTTGGCAGGATCAGGGCCTTTCTCGCTGGGCGAGCGCATCCGATTCTAAAGTCCTTTCCTAAACCACTTCCCGTTCAGTTGCTGAAAGATAGAGATAAGGCTTTCTAAATGAGATTGAGTTCCACGAATATGCAGGCTAGAAAGATGCTATTTGCTGCTATTCTATCTATTTGTGCATCAAGTTCAAAGACGATTGAGATCTACGGGTTGTACGTGCTAAAAATATTGTACATTCCGTTTTGTTTCCCATTCCAGTCTTTCTCGACACTAATAATCTTTTACAGTTCTTATGTTCTCTACCACTTTTTCGAAAAATGCCAACACGCACAAAAATCCTTATTTTATGTATTGGGAAAGTGCTCATTTCTCTTATTATGGTGAGGGTAGCCATTTCACTGGGATATGTCTTGATGGAAGAAGACGACCTATCCGGGGAAGTTTCTCAATTCTATCCATCCACGTCCGGTGGAATGTCTGGGGCCCTGGTACACCTTCCGGACCTTCTGGGAATCCTTTCTTACCTTTGGCTTCACCCTACCTCAATGAGCCCGAGGGAAATGACGAGGCTTCAGGCCATACTGTGGGCGATTTAACAAGATCGAGGCAATTTCTTCTAGCGGAGGGCGTCGGACCTCAAAATCCAATGGGGATGCTGGTGGGAGGTGCGGAAGCCGGCTTACGGGCTAGTCTCAATGCAGGAGAGCAGGAGGCGACGGTCGAGGAAGATACTCGACTGTATCGGGCAGTCAAAGGTATAAATAACACATGCGAACACGTGCAAGAGCGGATTGTCCTAAAAATACACACTCTATTGGCGCGGAAGGGGATCGCCCTAGAGGATCCACAAGACGTAAGTCACGCAATTAACTTGGCCATGATGGAAGCATAGGAGATAGACATCAATAATCATCTCTCCCATTTTCGTAACCTCCAAGGGCCTGGAGTTTATCATCTATGGCTTTGCGCCAACATGCGAGTTCTGCTTCCTCTTGGGGTGAGGTCCTATGCCTAGTGAACTAAAGATAAAGAGTCCAGTAACATCCTCAAGCCAACAAGTTAGGAGCTAATCTCTTTAGTTTAGGAGTTTAGGTTTATCATCCTCGCTAACAACAAGAAGACCACTAAAGCTAGCTAGATCCGACTATTGCTCCTTTCGGTGATAAAGACAGTTATTGAGTTTCCTCCCTGAGCATCAATGCCTATTATATAGATGAGAATATCTCATTTAACTCAAGCAGGAACAGCTTATCCCTAGGATGAACTCCCTTAATTGAATCCCAGGATGAGAAGAGAAAGGCCTTTAACCGGCAAAGAGCCTATCCTGATATTTCGATTTACCTTCTAACTCTCCATCTACTCTAACTTTCCATTTCATTCACTAAGTCCTTCCCAGATAGAAGTTCCTTAATGGCTATGCAAAATGGACAAAATCGTCTAAAGCACTCTTACTACTAAGACTTAATAGTCCTTAAGGTGATACAGACTAGGAATAGTGTCAGGTTTTCGGGAAACAGCTTATTCGAGAACAAAGCCTTCTTCCTTTAACAGCAAGAGATGAATTCCTTTCAAAGCCAAATCATCATCTTTCAAGGTAAGGAATCAGACGTATTAAAGCAAGGACAAAGCAAAAAGGTAAGAAATCATTATCCTTCTCTTCGGTCAGTTCCATCGACTTGCCTTCTTCCTTCTCGAAGGAAAATTAGAGAATGTGCTCTTAGTTCTTGGGCACTAGAATAAGCTAATAACATAGAATCGTATGTCTGAGTTTGAGAATCGGATGTGAGCGTGAAAAGGGCTTACGACGAATAGTCTCTTTGATGGGATATTACTTGGTAACTATTAATATCATAAGAGAAGAGAGAAAAAAGGGTAAAAAAGGGCATTGCGTCATTCTCTTTTCCAGTACAAGAGTTCTTATTTTGTGCCCGAGATGAAGGATGGATTGATTGCCCGACGAGAGAGGCAAGAGTTGACCGACCTTTATCATGTACCGTTCTACGCCTTTTTGAATGAAGCGCCTATCTTTGACGCTTTCTTCTTACCCACACGAGATTGTTACCCAGGTGAAAGCTCCGCGTCCGTCTTGGATTAAGGTATGTACCTTAGTCTTTCAAAGGAATTGCCCAGGCCTAATAAACTTTTATTTTGAATCAAGAACCCCTTCCAATTTCAAAGAGAAAGAAGAAAAGGTCTTCTGGCAATATCAGGCATACTACTACTAATCGATTCTTTAGCCATTCGTGATCGAATACAACCTAGGAAGAGTTGTAGCCTACATAACCTATCTCCTAGGAAGGTATCAGATCTATGTAGTTCTTTACCCCTTTTGATAAACCAGTTCCTTTACTTTGAATGAATTCAAGCTAGTAAAGTAATCTGGTAAAAAAGAGCCCGCTTACCCACTCTCCTTTCTCCCTAGCAGGGGCCTCGCCTATTTAAAGGCTACATTCTATTATGACAACGGGTAAAGCTACTGCCCAGCCCTACCTTTATATAGGAATCGACCAAAGAGACAAAATGAAAAAAAAATGTGGGTAGCCTACGTAAATTGATTGGTCAAAGGATGTTGTCATTCCTCCACGTCCGGTATGTGGGTCAATTCTCCATAGAGAGAATGAAAAGGTTAGTAAATGATAGAGTCTTAACATGAATATTTGGGAAAGTGGCCACAGTAGACCACTAAAGGTTCCAAGAGGAATACTGAGTTACTCGAGATCATACATAGATATCTGCGAACCATTTCCTACCCCTAGCATGAATGGTTAGGGAGACTTTATATCATTTATTGATTACCACTCAAGATAGATGTATCTCTATCTTTTGTTTGATAAGGCAGAAGCACTTGATGCTTTTAAGGTTTTCAAAAATAGAGGTAGAGAGGAAAAAAAAGTAAAATGGTAAAGGTCAGATATGGGTGGATAATCTTACGGAAGGTATACAGAAAAGGGACAAGTGCCACGAACATTTTAATTCCTTCACTCATTCGTTGTAAATGTAACTCGGTCATGGATTTTCAAATTTCCGGCAGATAGTCCAAAAAAATAATGCATCCCAGATAGAGAACAAGCAAGAGTAATTTGAGAGCTTTGTTGATATGCTGCCCCTGACCTGTGCTTTCGTGACTTCTGTTGCAGGCAAGAGTGGGTATGCGGGCTTCTTTCGCTTGACTTTTTTGCACTAGGTAAAAACGATCTCAAAAAAAGTGAAAGAAAAATGATAGGAAAAACTGTGCTCCGAAGGTGATAGCCAGAGGTCGCAGAGTCGGGTAGTTCCGCTCATTTATTTCCGTTCTATCCACTGAGCAAGCTAGCTAGTCAGCGAGCCAGAGAGGATAGGAGTCTTCTTCAGCCTTTGTGGGAGTTGCTGTGGGACAGGAGAGCCAGTGGGATAAAGCTTTTTCTTCTTTTCCATCCGGTCAATCAGGAAAGTCAATTTGTGCTCAACTGAGTTTTAGAGGGCAGTTCGAAGAGGAAGGCAAGCGGTCTCACCCAATCATCGGTCAACTCTGAAACTCGCCTATTCCTCTCTAACACTTTCTTCTGTCTATTCCTTTCTAACAGTTAGTTACCGGTCTGACTACCAAACTCTGTTTGCTCAATGAAAAGTGAAGGTAGTCTACCCGCATCGTCAAAGAAGATATCATGATGCTACCTTTTGCGAATGACGACAGTACGGTGATTTCGGCTTTTCAAAAGGGTAACATTGTAGGTTAGATTCCTACTTGTTGAAGGTCTATAGTGATGTTATGTTATAATTACAATTAAGTAATTACAGTAGTCTGCCTATAGTCTCATTCATTGACGTAGATAACGAGATCACACTCTCGTTGACTACCTGCTTCTAGTGCGACAGAGAATGCAAGCAAACATAGTCGCCGCTGCCTCTTCTGAGAAAGATTGAGATTAAAGGATTGACAATGTGAAATTATGGAAGGAGATTGCTTTTTCTTTCCAGTGGACATCCTACATTCTACAGAGGGGAATCCGCTTGGAAGAAAGGATCACTGCTTAGGTAGCCGACCAAAAGATGAAAGGAAAGGGTTCTGACGCTATCCCATCCTCTTTCGCGGGTTTCTCGGCTCACAAATCCGCCACTGTCCTTTGATGGCTCTCCGCGTCAACAAGTTCGAATTCTGACTCAAAGACCTTCTAGCTAGTCCTCTTCCTTCCCTAGAGAGTTGGCTGGTTCAAGCAAGAGAGACCCCGGATCAGCCCTCGTTCTCACAAGAATGGTCCGCCCCAGCGGAAAGCGCCTCCACTTCAGCGAGCAAGTTGCATTCCACACGGACATTGGAAGTCTCTGAAGTCGGTCTCTGTCTTCTCATCCAAGATGACTCAAAAGGAGGAGGGGAAGGCTCAGAACGAGGGTCTTACTAAGCAAGAGGGTAGCGGGCAAAACAGGGCTTTTCTTTCACTCCAGTTGGCTGATGGGAGTGCGAAGAAGAGCGCTTGCTCCTCTTTCCCTCCATTTGGACAGTGACATGAGTAGTTGTTGAAGCTTCTACATGATTTTGAGGATCGAAGTACATGATGACGACCTAACGAAGGTTGTTGTTTTGGTCATACAATCTAGTGTAGTATATTTTGGGAATCTTTAAAGTAAGGGTGTCCGTGGGTCGGTTCGGTTCTGCTCGGTTCCAGAATTTTCGGGTATTTAATAAATGGACCCGTCGGGTCCAAATATAATTATGGAATCGTTCGGGTTCGATTTCGTTCGGTTCGGTTCGGTTCTGTACCATAATTAAATTTTTTAACATTTACAACAACACTACATAAATATAACTAATGACATTTCATTTGTAACTTTTATAAATTAACGTTACCAAATTCAAAAATATAAAAATAACTAACTGTCGAATAACATTAATTCAATGCATACAAATACCAAAAAGTAGATATTAATACTTACCAACTATTTGATTTAATCATCAACTGCTACTGCTTGACTTGCCATGGCAAAAAACTCTACAAGAATTGAAAAAACATAATTAACAAACAAATAAACAAAAAAATATTCAACTAATAAGATTTGATAAAAAAATATAATATATATCTATTACCTGTCTCAATGCCCTCATAGCACTCTATTTCTTCAATGCAAATTTCATCTTGGAAAACTTTCAAGAGTCTAGAATATTTTCTTAGCCAATTTTGTGTACAAATTAAGGTTTCAACTGTTTTAGGAGTTAAAGAACTCCTAAATGGATCAAGAATGCGCCCTCCAGTACTAAATGCTGACTCAGAAGCAACTGTAGATACAGGAATGACAAGAACATCCCTTGCAACCTCAGATAAAAATTCAAATCTTGATTTATTAATCTTCCACCAATGTAAAATGTTAGAAAAAATAAAATAATTTAATTAATTCAATAAAAAATTTATTTAGTTTCGGGTCTCATTCGGTTCTTCGGTTCTTGGTCGAGACCCAAGACCCGACCCAAACCTTTTGGTTCTCGATTCGGGTACCCGTTCGGGTCTTTAACTTATGAAGAACCGTTCGGTTCGTTTCGGTCCGGTTCGGTTCAGATATTTTGGACACCCCTACTTTAAAGTATATATGACTTATGTAGTCTTATGGTGGGTACTTTTGTAACCATAATGTATATACGTACTAATTCCCAATGTTTTCAAACTTGATTTAGCCATCGATTAGAAAAATGTGAAGGGTCAAAGTTAAAAATGTTCTACCAGATTGATGAGAGGTTTAACTCCCACGTCGGATATTGATGCTGGGATGAGAAGAATAAACCCTTGTTAAAAAGGCTACGGTGAATTCTAAGTATAAACAGCTGGTCAGATGTATTTCTAAAATAGTATTTTAAGAAATGGCAACTGTGATCACTTTGCCGGTTTAATGTTTACCGATTCAATAAGAAATTAATAATATGTAATTGGATTGAATCGGCTGCATTTCTAATTTCATGACTATGAAACTAAATACTAAACAATACATATATAATTATTTATATTATACCTAGAACAAGTGATTTATAAAATGCTTCAAACAACATCTACTCAAAATTTTGGACCTTTTTTTTTTTAACGAATCTTTCTCCTAAAAACTCTAGATCACGAGTCCAGAAAATGCATTTCTTTATTTACCATTACTACTTTATTGATTTTTGTAATTTATATAACCATTAAAAATCTTGGTTCAATCCTAAAAGTTAGTTTACTATGCAACCAACCAATGGCCCCATAGATCGTTTTTTTTTTTTTTTAAATTATCGGGGAAGTGCATATCTTATCCAGATCTTCTTCCATAATAGTACGGAACAATAGTCTCATTGGGAGTTTACTATCGCAACCAACCAATGGCCCTATAGAAAGCTCTGAGCTTTTGAGGGGTACGAGCTTCCCTATTGAATCACGTCCCTCAATGTTATAACATTTTGTTTCAGGAAGTGATACTCCTATACATCTGACCCTCTATAAAAAAATATAATTACAATGAGTTGTGCTACTTGTACATTATGACATCCATAATGGGTGACATAATGTACAAGTGACACCCCCCTATTGCAATAGGGGGGGTGCCACTTGTACATTATGGATGCCATAATGTACAAGTAGAATTATCCAATTACAATAGTCAAATGATGGCAGCAAAAAATAAAAATAAAACCCTTCTTTTCCATTTTTCTTTTTCATTTTCTAAATATTGTATCTGTCGAACCCCGTTCTAAGTGGACTTGACTCATGAATGTGAACACCCACATTTTGACACCTCTAACTCGAGTGTCTTTGTCTCGTTTTGCTTCTTGTCTTTACACCTAACATACTAAAAAATCGTACATACTAAAATTATTCACATTATATTCTAATTGAAAATTTTAAAAAATATTAGATATTTTCGTAAATCTCTTCTCAAACTAATACATATATTTTTTAATAAATCTATATCATCAAAATCTTGTAAGTTAATTTATCATATAAAAAAATGAAAAAAAAAAAGTCATTTGCGGATTTGCCCAATTGGCATAAGCACCTTTGATCCCAACACGCCAACTTGGGCACAAGAAGGCCAGCAGTCAATCAATTAAAATTCCGTTATTCGTCCTTGTCTAATTAATAGTAGACAAAGAAAAGAACCTTTTGAGGTTTCAAAATCCTATGCGACGCGATTCTTTGCAATCCTTTTTTAATGCATCGTACAAATAGAATTCCTGATAGATTTCAAACGTACAATACATTAATGCATTAAGTTTCAGGAATGCATGAAATTCCTGATTGTAGGGTAATATATAGGGTCCCACTTTATCCGAAATGCCGTCTCTATCTCCAAATCTTGGGAAAATTTTATTTCCAGGTCATCAAACTCAGACAAAAATATCAATTAGGTTATCTAACCTTAAAAATTCTTGCTATCAAGTTACCAGACATCATAATTATTTCAATTTAGGACATTATGTTGTAGGGAATAATAATGAAACTAACATCGATGTCTATGCGAATGTAAAAAACAAGACGAGTGCCACATGGCACATGAAAATGCCTGAATTTGAAATGAGGCTGAATTGTGTAAAATATTAAAGCGAGCAAGTCTCACCATTCAAATTCATGTTTTTTTTTAACCTTTATGATGTGTTCTGAATAGTTCAAAATTCAATTAAAATTGAAAATATAACTGTTATTTGGTCTCACTCTTCTAATAAAAATTAATAATAACGACTAATTTTTCATTTTTAATTCAATTTTAATCTCTACCAAACAACTTTTTGTATTAAAATTGTATGTGTGACTATATCAACTTTCTACAAGATTTAATATCCACACTGGCAGTTCATGTTAGCTCGAGTAACACTTGTGACACTTGGTGATTTGATCGAGACATTTTAAAAATGACAAAATGAAGTTCACCAATAAAATTATACCAAATCTCTCGAACCAAAAACACGAAAACCTTTATTCGAGAGAAAGAAAGAAAAACAAAAACAAAAAACTCTGCTCCGCGGAGACGGAAGGAACAAGAAATTCTATTCCCTTAAAAATCTCTCAGCTCTCAATTTTAGTCCACCAATGGCGGAAGGGTTCGAGTCGGCGGTGGAGGACGGCCTGCGACTGTCGAAGAGGATATACTTTGGGAAGGACAGGGCGGTTGCGCCACCGAAACCGGCGATGGTGATGGATAGGGAGAGGGAGAGGGAGGATGTGCATTCTTACCTCCCGGCTTCTCCCATGATTTACGCAGTAATCGGTAACCCGGCTATTGTCGATAATCCCGACATACCGAGCTACCAGCCTCACGTCCATGGTAGGTGCGATCCCCCGGCGTTGATTCCGCTCCAGATGAACGGGATTTCTCTCGAGGTTGAATGCTATTTGGACACAGCGTTTGTTACTGTTACCGGCTTGTGGCGCGTGCATTGCGTTATGGGCAGCCGCAGCTGCGATTGCCGCCTCGCGGTTCCAATGGGAGAACAGGTAGTTGAAATGAAAATTTTGTGGGGAAAAAAATAAATTCTGAAATTTTCGAATAAAAATTATAAAATAGCTTGAGATTGTAGGCGATGATTTTTAAATAACTAGAAAATATTGCTTTGCTCCAATCATTGTTATATATAATTCTGGTTTGAGAATTTCTGTTCCATTAGAGGTTTAATACGTCTATCAGAAAGCTTTCTTTTTATACTTTTCCCATTTTTATTAGATGGAATTAGTTTTGTTTTCTTGTTCTCAAACGTTGTATTATTTGCTAACAGGGTTCAATTCTAGGTGTCGAGGTCGAGCTTCCCAGGAAATCATACAGTACTCAACTGATTGATCTGGACAATGAAAGAGATACAGACAAGGTGGCAAAAATTGAAGATGGAGGTTTTTTGAAACCCCATATATTCACTCTGACAATCCCTCAGGTGTTGACTGTCGATTTGGTGTATCTTCGTCTTCATAGCTTAGTTTTTTTTTTTTTTCTTTTTTTTGTAAACTAGTATGCTCTTTTTCCCAGGTGGACGGAGGGACCAATCTTTCAGTTAAATTTAGTTGGTCTCAAAAATTGCTATATTCCAACGGACAGTTCACCTTGAAAATTCCGTTTAATTTCCCTGAATATGTCACGCCTGCTGGAAAGAAAATCTCCAAAAGGGAAAAGATACAGCTTAACGTGAACTCTGGTCCTGGAACAGAAATTTTATTCAAGACAACTAGTCATCCTTTAAAGGTGCAATTCTTTGGGTTCTATTAGCTATATAATCTAGTTGTTTAAAAGTGATCTAATTGCAGTTTTATATTATTGAACTAGGAGCTACGCCGGCAAGCAGGAAAGTTGGCTTTCTCATATGAATCTGAAGTTCTTACTTGGTCAAGCAGTGACTTTTTCTTTACATATACAGTAAGATTATATCTAAATGTCCTACATCAATTTACATTGCTGCTATTCCAATGACTAATAGATCATACCCTACTCTGAATTTGCTATGTCACTAATTCAATCAATTGTTAATTAATTATCCTAGATAAATACCTATGTGTTGTAATGTATTCCCGAAGTGGAGTGATAGATTTATTTTCTGAACTGATTTGCACGTTTCAGATATCTTCATATCACACTGTTGGCGGCATGCTTTTAAAGTCCCCATCACTACTTGACGTTGATCAAAGGGAAATGTTCTGCTCCTATCTCTTTCCAGGAAACCAGCAGAATAAGGTGAATTAAACCCCATATTTCATGTTTGTTTTACTAGTTATTAAATTTATGGAAGGCAATTTTATTGATGGAAAAGTAAAGAAAAAGAATTAATTCAATGAGAAACAAATGAGTCCTGTGGTAATCTTATCTCATTTAATTTCTAGTCATATGAACGCATGAAAATAAAGCAAATTTCTGAATTTGGTTTCCTGCATGCATTCTTCCGAAATAAAGGATATTGATTATCTGCCATAATATTCTTAAAGCAATGAAACTTAACCTGTTTCTGTTTCTTTGTCATTACTGCTCAGCATTTAACATTTTGTTGCTGAGAATTATGTTGATTTCCTTTTAATGTTGTAAAGGTGTTCAGAAAGGAAGTGATATTTGTTGTTGATATAAGCGGAAGCATGAGGGAAAAACTTATTGAAGACACAAAAAGTGCCTTGTTTACAGCTCTGTCAAAGCTTGATTCTGAAGATTTGTTTAGTGTAATAGCATTCAACGACGAAACCTACCTATTTTCCTCATCTATGACTCCAGCAACCGCGGAAGCTATTGAGAATGTTACTCAGTGGATTAACTTGAAATTCGTTGCAGGAGGTGGCACAAATATCTTACTTCCTCTGAATCAGGTTCAGTTGCATGTTCTTGCAATCTTGAGAAGATCTTCCTTGTTTAATTGCAAGTCCTTCTGCCTACTAACAGCACATACATGATTCTCTCTCTCTCATCATCTGATTTCAAGTTACCTATGCATGTGCTTGATGACAATTAAACTGTGTTTAGATTTATTCATTTAGAAGTGACTTAGGAAATGAAAGTGATCTTAATGATGATGGAGTTTACACGTGGAATCAATTTCAGAGGAGCTGATGTTTACAAAGTTGATGTGCAAGTAACATATGAAGGCATCTGGTTTAATTTTCCCATCATAACTGCATAGACCAAGAAGTTACACTTGGAGGGCCAATTTTACTTTCAACCAAAGACGTTTTAGCCCGTGTTTGGTACACATTAAAATTTTCGTTCTCATTCTTCTACTCATTTTCAACCAGACATTCTTCAATAAAATAATATTTTATATCACATCAATACATTTTCCTTCTTTTTTCAATCGCACATTCTCCATCAATCTACTATTCCAGAACACATTCTTCCAAAATAATGTGGCTCGAACACACCCTTAATCTTAATTGCTTGATTGGATTCTTGCTTCCTAGATTTCTAATCTTGACCAGAGAGTTGTAGTGCCTCCTGGAATGCATGCTCATCCAAGGTTTCTAGAAGTTGTTTGGACCGTGCTTACTTTCTAATCTCCTGGCTTTGGCCCTACATAGTGTTACAAAAGAAATGTGCTTGTCTGATTCTTCTGGGATGGAGTCAACAAGTCTTTAAAATGTAGACGTTCTCCAAGTTCAGCTGATTTAACTTTATTTCATGGATCAACCAATTGTTTGTTGAATTACAACCATTTGCATTTTTGTATTTTAGTTGCACAACTGGAAGTTATCTATGACAACACTAACAGAATTGCTTTTTTCCTTTGTCAGGCCATTGGAATGTTATCTAATTGTAGCAATTCCATCCCTATCATTTTCCTCATTACCGATGGGTCTGTTGAAGATGAGAGACATATTTGTGATGTTATGAGAAGTCAATTAACAAATCAACAAAAAGTTTGCCCACGGATATACACATTGGGCATAGGTAAGTTTTTTAGTATTATTAATGTATTTGTAGCGTGTAAAACATATATTGAAGAGAAGAATAGGACATACAAGACAAGACGCATTCAAACAAATATAGGACTTGTAGAATTTTAAAAAATTCATATAATTATTAGCAGAAGTGGGAATAGACAGTGATCTTTGAAAGCATAAAAAAGGAACAGTGCTTTGCAGTTTCTAAACATTAAACAACTTCAAAGTAACTTCAAACAAATCTTATGCCAGCTCTGATTCTGCCTAACTGCAAAGACCCTGTGCACTTTAACTGACCAGCAAAGCTCTGACGATCGCTGGCCTTACATACCGAATCCCCATGAAAAACTGGAACTCCAAATGGAGTAAGAAGTGCTACACATTTTCCCCACTTGCATGCATTGCACCAGCTTGAGCAGATTTTCTTCCTTTTCTTGTTATCATCTGTTAGAACATTATCTCTATCTGTTCTCAAGAAAAAGCCTCCTATTTTAATAAAGTACAACTATTCATCAAAATAAGTACTAAATATAGAACGTACCAATTTCTGCTGTCAGCACAAAGAAATCCACCTATTTTGCAATGGGAATGCCAACAATTGCTTCCTTCTTATGTTGCAGATGCCTAAGCTGTGACATTTCGTGTATGATTGTCCAATTTCATTTCTTTTGTATTTATTTAATTTCTCAATGAGCGGACTTTTTTTATGAGAATTTTAAATCCATTGTGCTGTGTGCATCGCTAATATATCTTGCATTTCCTGTCTCACAATGGCTCTCTTATCTTCATCCTGTATTATATTAGTTTGATTGCAATGCTTCTTTTACTTTGTAGTTGACTAGTAATTTAAAACATTTTAGGTTCATTCTGTAATCATTATTTTCTTCGGATGCTTGCAATTATCAGCCGCGGATATCATGATGTCGCTTATGATGCAGGTATGTTTTTCTTGTCCAAATAAATATATTGAAGATCCTTCTTTCTAAATAAATCTTAGCAAGCTTCAAAAATATGCTTGAATTATACGAAGTTCTTTTGCTCTCTTATCATATTTTCATTCAGCTTTCAGCCCATAATGTATCATGATTGTCTTTATCTTTCAGCAGAATATTGTTTCATTACTGTTGAAACAGTTAGATTTGCAAACATTACAATCAGGTATTTAAACCAATTATAATTTGATTTGTTAATTACTGCAGTCTGCAGCACTGGGGTATATTTTGCATATAAATCTTTTATGGGTATCTTCTGATCTGTAATCAATTATACTATACTACAAAACTCAAATTTAGCATCACAGGGCTCTTCAACCGAGAATCTCATAGGCCTCGTCAGTTGTCACTCCTGGATTTGGTCTCTTTCTTTTACTATCTTACTGAATGTTATCCGCTGAAAGCCTTTGGGATGTAGAATTGCTGTACAGCAGCAGCCGCAGGGTATTCAGATCACAAACTTAGCTGATCATCAGCAAAACTTTAGGGCTGTTTATTAGTAACAAAGAATAGGAAGAATAGGTCTGAATACAATACACAAGAAGTCTGAAACAGAGAAATTAGAGACTAGACAAAGAGGAGACGGAGAGGAGAAAAGAACAGTTGTCGCTTGCTAGAGTCTAAGCAAAATCACACACCTTAATCTATTATTATACACACTCTTTTGAAGTAAAGAGAATACAGAAGTATTTGTAAATCTAGAAGACTTCTCCTACAAGAAAGAAGACCAAGAGTTTAAATCAGAACAGCTAATCAATTAATTCTAAGAAAACCTCACATAATGAATCTAATTAATAATGTTCCAGCATCTATACAAAGTATGACTTTCAGTTTAAGCTTTATTACATTTGCTCTAAATTCTTTTTGTACAAAATATCTAATTTGCGTTTCTTCTTTTTCACAACACTGTGATCTACTAAAACATATATAATCATCCACAATGTTCATAAATGATTGCAGAGTTGTTATAAAACCAAATCATAGGTTTTAGGTCATACTTGAGACCTGGGTCCAAATTCTAGAATCTACCACACCTTCGTAAATAAAGTTAATAAAATATTATACAAAGAGCTTATTGAAATTTCTGATCTCGTCCTCAATCAACTTTGATTATATTTTTTTCCATCTACTTTGAATTTTGTCATTTTTGAACTCCCTTGTCTATATGAAATGTACCAAGCAACATCCTGCTTTGGATCCTCTTTCTGGATGTGGTAGATGTTTATTGCAATGTAACCTATCCACAATTTGCATCTGAAAATATGTTATTAATTCAGACAATCTAATCCCTCTTTTATTTCTCTCGGTTTTGGTCAGATTCAATTGAGGTTCGAATTGGACGACTATTTGCTACAGCCTCCTCTATCTTTCTTGCAAATATTTCCTTTGAGGGTCTCGATAACCTTGATGAACTTGAGGTACCTTTCGTGTGTTTTCCCTTTCATTTTATATAATGTTGATTAAATTTTAAAAATCCAATTCCTTCATAGGGGTGACACTTAAAAATACTTGAGCGAAACTAGTAAACTATCTTTTGTCTGTATCAATTGTAGTTGACAATTTCACAGCTAACTTCTCTATGTATTTTTCGTAAACTAATTGCAAAAGACGCAGAAGTGATTTGTTAAATGATCTCGTTGTTGTTTGGAAGTGATTTGTTACCTCATGCGATGCAGTCAAATTTTTGTGTCTTTTGTATTTGTAGGGACTACATTATCATTTTTTTTCCCCCTGAATTATTGACATTTCACATATATTACAAGGAGACATTTTGATCTTCATGTTAGGTGTTTCCTTCCAGAATTCCGGACCTTTCATCTGAAAGCCCTTTGATTATATCAGGCAGATACCAGGGAATGTTTCCCAAGACCCTTAAAGTCAAGGGTTACCTTGCAGACATAAGCAATTTTTCTTTGAACCTGAAAGTACAAGAGGCAAAGGGGATACCTATTGACAGGGTGAGTTACTTTTGTGCCTTGATGTGAAATACACTAAGAGTATAAGAATAGTTAATGTATTCAGTGTACAAATTCTTATCTTTCTTTTAAATTTGGAATTTCTGTGAACTCGAGTTTCTTTTTACTTCTTCTTGGAGCAGTAAATTGTTTCATTAGTGGGCTTTGTGGACTATCTTGGTACCTTTTGATTATTAATTTTTTTGGCAAAAATGAATTCACTAAAAAGGCTGACATCTCTGGTTTTCGATACTGGAGATCTCCATGCCCCAATTTCACGATTTTATCTGTGCTTTAAACCTGTCTTTATTATAGAGCAGTGAAGTTATATATTTTATCAAGGCACTGCATTGGTGTGATTTTAATAGAAAAAAAAAATTCAATTCTGATCATATATTACATGTACTTGTCTCGTGTTATAGAGATATTTTTCTCTCTTAATTAATTTGTATTGCACGCAGATACTAGCAAAACAACAGATTGAACTACTTACAGCTCAGGCCTGGTATTCAGAAAATAAGGAGCTTAAAGAAAAGGTTGTTCCTGCCTCACTCTATTATTTGGCCAGTACATATTTGTATATCAAGGACAAAGTTTAGGTCCGCTATCTCTAAATACCCGTGCATTTATGGGAGAAACACTAGAATTACAAATGGTAGATGATATAACTGTTCCCACCTTGCATTTATGGGAGAAACACTAGAATTACAAATGGTAGATGATATAACTGTTCCCACCTTGCTAACAAAACCTATACACTGCTGTCATATGTTCTTGAATCTTGATAATGTTAAGGACTAAGTGTCGGATGCTATCTCCAAATGCCTGTGCATTTATGGTAGAAAACACTAGAATAACAAATGGCAGACGATTTAACTGTTCCCAGAGTTAACCTTACCAACAAAGCCTCTGCACTTATATGAAGACATTTTTTACCAAAAAGAATGAAGCCATTGATTAGCATTGTTCCTTTGTTTGCAGATTGCAAAAATGAGTGTACAAAATGCAATCGTTTCAGAATATACACACATGATCTTGCATGCGACCGAGAGAGGGAGAAAAGGCAGTGAATCAACCAGTGCTCAACAGGTATATGTTATTTTCATTATAGAAATGCAAATTTTCCTTTATTAAGAGAAGAATCTCTTCAGATAATTTTTGATATCCTAATCTTTCTATATGCATAATGAAGTTCTGTATGGTTGACCTACAGATGTGTAATCATGTATGTATTTTTGCTGTGAGATTATATGAAACTGTTTCGTAATGTTGGTTTATTGATAGTTGACTTTTTATTTCATATCTTTGCGGCTAAATGGAGAAAGATGCCTTGGAAAATCAATACATCATAGGAATATGAGAAACAATAGCAAACCTGCAAAAAGGATATAATGAATAATGGACTAACATATGAAACCTTGGACCTTCAAACAAGGCCTAAGAGCTAAAAAAAAGGCACAAACAAACAACGCACACACAAATAGTTACTGGTCAAAGACGGCTAGTATATTGCTGTAAGTTTCGAATTCTGCACTTGTACCATTTGCTTTGCTGAAAGACAATATGGGTGGGAATTTTTCAATTAATGCTGCATGAATGTAGGTTTCAAGCAAAGCGGATCCTCATAGGACAGAAGATTCTATACCTCAAAAGATAATAGGGGTGCATAAGCTCGGAATTGGTTTTGGAAATTTAAGTGCTACTGCTGAGAACACTCGTCCAGGATGCGAAGAAAAAAGTCCCCCTGATGCTGGAGAGATTTTGGTGAAGGCTGCTTCAAATTGTTGCGGAAATCTTTTTGAGCACTGCTGTTGCATGTGCTGTATTCAGTGTTGTTCACGGTTAAATGACCAGTGCGCGATTGCATTCACGCAGCTGTGCGGTGCCTTGGCATGTTTAGGTTGTGCTGCATGTTGTGATGCATGTGGTGGACAAGATTGATGAGAAGAATACAGTTGTACATTGCGTCAATTGTATACAAGTTGTATAATTATAGTTCATTAGTCGTCCTGAATCCCATCTCTCGTGAGCTATTAAGTTTTTGAATCCAGAGAATGGTCGGGAGCTAGATGACATTCAAAAAATAAAAATAAAGATTGCTTCAACTTGCATGGTAACATTATATATATAATTATTCTTCTGTTCAAGAAGTGAGTTGGAGATTTCTTTTTTCCGGATAACATGCTTAGTTGTCAATAAAAATCAACATTTCAATTTCACAAGTAACAAAATGTGTTACTTAGCCTTTGTTTGAGTCACATTAAAATTTTTATTTTCATTTTTCTATTAATTTTCAACCACACATTTTTTAATAAATAATATTTTCCATCACATCAATAACTTTTTATTCTTTTTCAACCACACAATCTCCATCAATTTACTATTCTAGAATACATTCTTCCAAAATGATGTGGCTCAAACACACCCTTAATCACAACCACCACTCTCATTCAAACCCCAGTATCTACGTTTGACATCATTATGGATAACAATTGAATTTGTTACTTTTGGTTCAATCACAACCACCATTTGCATATTCAAAATCCACTATCTCAACTCTTTCGGGGGTAGTCGAGGTGGTGGAACATGTGAATGTGGATATCGAATGTCATGAGTTTGAATCCTCTCCCAACACTTCCTCAGTCGAGCTCGTCGCACTGGTCTTGCCTAGTGCGATTTGTCTCTCCTGTGTGATTTGCGAGATACTGCACATGAAGCGAAGTTTACTAAGTGCCCACTCCGAGTAGCAGCTGGGGGTTTCTACGTCAATAAAAAAAATCCATTATCTGCCTTTGACATCATTATCGATAACAATTGAAGAGGCCTTCACATAAATTGAGTGCCTCAATGAATGATTTTTCTTTCGCTATGTGAAAAAAAAAAAGGTCTGAGCCAATGTTTGAGCACCAACCATCATCATATTTAATTTACAATCCCCGTCAACCTTTCAATAGGAAACCTTAAGCGTGCTTGGGAGTTTCGGTGTACTAGTTATGAGCATTTTTTAAAATATCGATTTTGAGAGTTTATGAGCGAATTGATTTTTAATGATTTTAATAACGATTTTTAAAATTGTCTAACATATGCTTGGGAGTTTATCATCCATCTATTCTAAAAGTCTTCTTAAAAAATAAAATTACATATATGTCCTTTAATAAAATTTTCAGTTTATAATTTCTTATATGAGATTTGTTTTTCTCATAAGTAATATTTTACTAAAAGATAATTTTTTTTTTTTTTTTTTTTTTTTTTACATATAAGCTAATATTTAACTTAAAAAACTAAATAAAGTTAAATAGTTAAAATCTCAAGTTAATATTTTTTACATATAAGTAAATTTTACAGTTAGAATTAAATTTTATAATTTTAAATAATTTGAGTTAATTTTTTATTTATCAGTAACTTTTTATATGTTATAGGTGATTTTTTGTCTTATTAGTAGTATTTTAATTTAAACATTTTTTTTTTTACTTCTAAGTAATTTTTTAATTATAATGTAATTTTTCTTATCTTATAAGTAATATTTTACTTATAAGTATTTTGAAATTATTATTTAATTTTTTGCTTATAAATAATTTTTAGTTAATATACTTTTATCTACAAGTTAGTTTCGAAGAAAATATGTTGGTTGAAAATAATTATTTTATAGAGGGTAAAATTAGAAAAGAATATGAGAAATGACAAAAAATCGTTGATTTTGTAGGTTGATAGAACCAATCAAAATTACAATATACCAATTTTGGGTGGTTTTTAAACCTGCCAAAATTGGTGCCCAAAAAATTAGTAAGTATCGACATTTTCAACCCCTTATAAACGATGTCATCCAAAACCAACTAAAACTGGTTTATCTATTTGATTTGATCAATAATCGAAAAACAGAAAATCTCAATCCACACAATACAAAATATTGGTGGCAATGGACCTATGGTTAGTGTAGTGTTAAAATTATCCCACGAGCCAAGATATATAGCCAGACCCACAAATAAGTCCATGTAATGATCGGGGAACTTTCACATTGGCCTATGGCCTCCATTTGCAAATCCTTAAGTGGAAATGGCCTCTTTAACATAAAATGACAGAAATATCCTACTTAAAGTTAATAAATTACTAAAATAAGGTACAATAAAAAACTTTAATATCCGTAAATTACAAAACAAAAACAACATTTCCTCAATTAAAATTCCAAACTAAAGTCACTTTCTTTCTTCATTTTCTCCAACAACACTAACAACTCTTTTGTTTCTATAACTTCTTCAACTCTAAAACGTCATAAATTTATCAAAAGTTCAATAAAGATCTCATTAATCAGTAAGTATAATTGAGTATATTTAATGTCATTTTCGTTAAATTAGTTTACTTTTTTAATTGCTAAAACTTATTTCAATTTATTTTAACACACACACACATTTATATATTTTTACAATTTATTGGACAGATCTACAAATTTTTTCATCAAAAAATGAGAAAATATTTATTTGGGTAGATGGTCCGACTTCTAGACCATCTGATTACGGACGGCCCAAATGGAACGCCTTATAAAAGATAGTCCAAAAGGTTTGGACCGGCTGTAACAGACAACTCAAACTCGTAAAAGCCATCCTTTTTAGCCTTTTTTTTTTTTTTTTTTATCTAACTTTTTAAAATTTGAATTAAAATATACATATATGGAATTGGCACTCATCCCAGTTTTTTATTTTGGTGAATTTCAAATGATTGATGGTCATGGAACTGGATGAGTGATGGAGAAGGTGTTTATGCACTTTTTAACATCGGTTGCATCATATACGAATATTTTCATTTACCAAAACTTCTCAAAGTTGATCTGTCTAAATACGAGGTGGATTTTAGAAATTTTATTTCCCACAATTAAAATATTTCGGTTCCACCAATAAAATTTACTTTTGAAGTGCAAGTGAGGTGGAAAACTCAACTGAACAAAGACCACAGTCCTACCCTTTGCGTAACTTTAGTGAGGAAGAATGATGCGAACCCGAGAGCGGGATCAGTGTGAAAATCGCAAAATTAATTGAAAATGTTGAGAAAATCTAAATTCAGGTTGTAGACGGTAGAATCTCGACTCGCAAATTATTGAACCAAGCAACCAAACAAAAATAAAGTTTGAATAACCTTTTGATTACAAAACCAACGAACCTCGATTTGCGAACACTACAAAATGTATCTAATCCTTTGATAAGTTCTAAGGGTTGAGCGCTACAAATATAACAATATTTGATAAGTTCGGTACATGTTCAATCAAGAACAAAAAATGAAAAAAAAAAAAAAATCTCATTTAATTCATAATGTAAAAAATGTTCTTTTTTATAATGAAATAAAGTTCCTATTTATATGAAACATCGAAAAAATATAATTTTAATATTGTAAAAGATGCTAAAAATATGAAATTCTAATTAAACTAGGAAACTGTAAAAAATTACCAAATCTGCGTCCAACTTTATGCCATGTTTCTGTATGACCACAACTCAAAAGTACCATGTGCCCACAAAAATCTGTACAGAATTTCGTACCATTTTCGGAATATACTCATGGGCGAAAATTCAACAACCGTGCTGAAAGTTATATCCGTTTTCATCCACGATGTTCGTTTTCTTTTCAAATATTTTTCAAACCTTGAATCTAATTCATTTCGGCTCCCGAGACCTTCACGAAACTTGAACTTGGCTTGTCAACCTCTTCAATTTGGACTCCATAGCTTGACCAAGTGATTGCTTATCCCGGATCATATCATCTCATCTTTCTTCGAAAGGATTCTCCCTTGAATACGTACATTGTGATCACGAAGGGGCTAACCATTCTGCTACTTATCTTATCATTGCACCACTTGGATCAAATGAAAATTTTTTCCTCGGATGGTATAGTATGATAATACACGGTACCCATCCATTTCGTAGGTATGAATGTATTGTAACACAAACACAATCACCCATAGATGTTATTATACGAACTCCCACGTACAACGATCCAGCTAAAAGAAATAATTAAGCAACACGGTTGAATTTGTTAGCTTCCTCCTCAATGAGACATGAGTTTTCGTACTCACAATGCATCATCTCCATCATATCATGCTTAACAATAGAACTCCGCTCTTCATTCCCTACAATATTTTCAACAATTTGATCAATACATTTTTCTATTATTTTCTCACTCTCTTACTGAACAATCTCTACAATTTCTATACCAGCCTGCTTGTGCTCCTCCTCTTTAATTGGTTTACTCTCCCTAATATTAACTACATTTTTCAATCCACTATCCTCCATCTCATCTTCCTTATTTCTGGACTCCTCTTGCAATTCAACTCCAGTGTTCTCCTTAGGATGTGGTCATCTCCCTCTCTTGATTTTTCCATTCTGCCTCACCTCTCACCTTCCATCGGTCTGCAAAGGATCGTTCGAGTGTCAACCTAGTCAGAGTGATTTTTACCCCGTCCTGAAGAAACATATACCCTCTCCATATCATAAATAGCATTCTTCTCATACCTCCAAGGTCTCTAAAACAAGATATGAAAAGATTTTAATAGAACTATATCATACCAAACTTCATCACTATTTCTCCTAACGGTGACATTCAATAAACCCGGCTTGGTCACATCTACCTTCCCACACTCTTCAACCAAGTCATCCTATAAGGCCTAGGGTGTTGTTATAAAGGTAATCCCAATTTTTTCACCATTGTGATACTAGCCAAGTCTGACACGCAGTCCTATCAATAACCAGACTGCATACCGTACTATCTACAAAACACCGAGTTTGAAAAATAAATCTCCAATCATCATCCATCCTTTACGTAGGCGTAATCAAGAAGATTCAAGAAAAAAATTGGACAATTAGATGAGTAATATTTAAATTCAAGAAAGTGGTTCTTGAATTTTTGGATTTGAATGAATATAAACATATTTTGGATTTTGAATAGATAATATGATAGTGTCAACTTCCCAAATAAATCAATAATTTTTTTTGTTAACTCGAAAATTGACTACGATATCAATGAAATAAACAGAAGTTGATTTAGATGCTAGGTTAGCTCCAAAAATAATTTTGACTCTCTTTTGAAATTTTTTAGATTAAAGACTCAAAATTTACGATGGAAATGAAGAACAAAAACAAAAGACTTAAAAGAACAAAAAGGATAGAACCTGAATCTGAAGCCCAAGTTTTGATACCAAATGACGCGAACCCGGGAGCAGGATCAGCGTGGAAATCGCCGGATTAATTGAAAATGTCAGGAGGCCCGGCATTTTGAAAATCGCGGAATTAATTTTGACCTCTTGATTACAAAACCAAAGAACCTTGATTTGCGAATGCCACAAAGGGTGCCTAATCCTTTGATAAGTTCTTAGTGTTGAACATTACAAATATAACAATATTTGACAAGTTTGGTACATGTTCAATCAAGAACAAAATGAGAGAAATCTCATTTAATTCATAATGTCAAAAAAGTTCTTGTTACAAGGAAATAAAATTTTCTATTTATACTAAACCTAGGAAAATATGGAAATACGAAAATATCACTTAAAAATTACAAGAATCTTACCTAAACTAAAATTCTAACAAATAAGGAAATTCGTAGAAAATTAAAATTCTCGCCAAATTGTCTTGGCATGTTTCTGTGTAATCGCAAGTGCAAAGGTATCATGCACCCACGCGACCTTTTGTAGAATTTAGTTGTTTAGCCATATTGTCATAATGTACATTCCCATTTTGCGTAAATCTTTCCATATTGTGAACGTTTCGTAAATTTACTTGTTCAACGACATCCTGTATGAGTTCCCCAAGTAATACACGCATAGTGCGAGGACTCAACTTTGTCATTGGCTCGTAACGACTGTGACTACTCTAACTCTGTCCCTCTGTTCGTGGAGAGTTTTACTACTCCTCATATCACTCGATCACAGACTGGACTACTCCTTGACTTGCTGGTTCCTTGTCGGAATTCTTATGAGGCATAATGTTTCACTTTTCGTATCCTCAATCACCAAACACCAAGGTCCCACTAGGCGTGCCAAATTGTTTCGCGAGTTTCTTGGTCGCTAACAATTAAAAAGGGATCAGAAGATTGTGTAAGAAACAAACCTCTTGAGACAAAGTCCCAAAAATGGGTGTTTTATTGGCAAAGATTTACAATCGGAAACAAACAAAATGCCTCCAAGGGGTGCAAGCACACGAGTATTGAAAGAAATGTTTAAAGTTAAACTAAGAAATTGAAATTACATATTCTCTGTTGAGAGTTTTTGATTCGGGGTCATTTCTTCTAAGCCTTCACTTCCTTTTTATATTTCCTTGATAACATCTGGGTGACAAATCGTTTGAAACTACTCAGTTGCTCCATAACTACCCATTTTCTTCATGATGGCCGACTTGTCGGGGAATGGTTATCTCATGACCGTTGCCATTACTCTTGCCTTTTAACTCCTCTCTAGTGGATTCCTTGGATTGTAAGGTGTGATACATTGGTCTAATAACCGCTTCCATAACTGCTGAATTAGATGACCGTAACACCTTAAATTAATTAAATTCTTGGGTGACTTAAATGTCTGGGCGAGAAGGGCATGATCATCGCCCTGGGCGATCATAAAGTGCTTCATTCACTCAAATTCTGAGCGTCTTGCAAGCTTGGGCAATGATGTTTTCTTTTCTTTCTTGGGCCTCTACTAGGTTCATCAATAATTCTATCTAGACCCTTATCCTGGACTGCCGAATTGGGCTTCACTATTTGGGCCTTTTATCTTGTGATGCACTTTTAGTGTGTCAACACATACAAATCAAGGATCGAGGGTGTATTTGGTGTGCTCGACTCTACTTTACTGAACAATATCGAGAGCAGAGGTCTTATAATCTCCGGGGCATTGTCGATTTCGTGATTTCTTGCTGTCCAAATCCATGGCTGGTATGCAACACTCTTCTCGATGAATTTACCCCAACTATCCCACCTCATAATTGTCGTGGAATTCATAATGATCTGCATATGAAATATCATCAAGAAACAGTATTGCTTGACCCTTTGGGTTCGCCACATAATGCTCGAATGTTTGATTCGAGTCATATGTTTGTCCCAAGTCACCTATACTACATACATAAGCAAGAAATGTAAGAATGGTGAATACATAATTGAATTAATAAGGCTATAAATCTGCTCACCCATAACACCAAAGATGTATGGAACATCAGGTCCAACTTGAGGAGGAGTTGTGAAGTGGAATCTCCGAGTCGTATTGTGCTTTCCAAGTTCGTAAATGTACTTGGTGTTATACTGCACACAGAAGAATCTTATTCAAATTGAATATTTTCGCGTAGGAAACAAACAGTAAATAAGTTAGTCGGTAACCTTTAGTCTTCTGATTGTTGCATGATGAATATAACCAGAAGTGTAATTGTAGTATCTGTAAGAAGTGATTTTAACACTAATCTTGTGTTTGTGACCATGTTTGCCATTTATGTGTGACTTCATTTGGATGTGGCTTTATTGGGGTCACCCATGAAATTATCATGCTTCGTCCTACGTCATCTCCTTGTGTTATGTGAACCTGCAACGAGAAGGAACAATATCAGCACTTGCAAATGATTTACAAATAATTAATTAAGAATATCTGATGAATTAAGTAAACTTGACTGCTCTGGTGCATTGAATCCAAGGGGTGAAGGGAAAAGTTCGAGCGGCATGTCGATTGAGGCTTGGGATTTTCTGATATAACGGCTGGTAACACCTCCATTGCATAGTATAGTGGCACAGTGTAGCTATGTATTTCTTGTAGGGTTTAATTTGAAGATGAATATTTATAGCTTGGTAGGATTAATTTGTTAGGAGTCTCTTAACCATAATTTGGAATATTCTTATTTATTTTTACATTGTTATCCGTAATCTGAGAAAGATTTATGCTTAGGTTAATAATTTAATTGGTTACTCGGCTTTCTTCCTCCTTATTAGAATGTTTGAACTTCCAATTAACTAACTAATTTCATTGGATTTCATTAAGAAAAAGGCTGTTTAGCATAACTAATGAACGTTTTACGTGTGTTTGATAGGAATTAAATTTTAAATTTAAGTCAACAATTAATTTTATTTCATGAGATTTACGGCATTTTAAACATACATTTCGTTAACTTTTTTCAAAATTAATTAAAATTCTTATCAAACAGAGACTTAATATATATTTCATTTGGATATTTGAATAACATTTGCTCATTTGCCAGCTGACAGAAAATACATTTGAACTCACCATTACAAACCACCAATTTATTGTAAATAAATGTTTAAATATTAGAAATACAAAATTAATGTTATTTTAACAATTTTCTCGTGTGGCATAGTAACGAGTTTGCATGCCAAACAGTGATCAATTTGAATATATATATATATATATATATATATATATATATATATATATATATATATATTAGAAATACAGAATTAGTTTAATTATGAGAGAGAGGAACAATGTTTGTATAATGGCAGAAATTAGGAAGGTGGTTTGGAAAATTAAACGTCATAAAGTATTATATTATGTCGAAATTATGTTTAAAATATTTGTTTAATTTTATCGTGACCTATAATTTTATTTTATTAAAACTTAAAATAATCACTGTCTTAGAAAATATTTGATAATAATTTTTGTAAAGTTTTAAAATAATTGCTACAATAACATTAGTGATGTCAATAATGCAAAAGAAAACCGATTTTCAAATATAAAATTATACCAAATACTTATCTATTGATAAGCACACTAATGATTTTCTTGAAAGAGCAACAATATAAAATCAAAACCTGATTTTAGAGCTTATTTTCAAATGGGTAATTGGTGCAATACCCCCTAAATCATTCAAGCTTTGCGAAATACAAAATTTTCGTCTATTATACTCCTAGATTTTTCAAAAAAATAAATAAATAAATAAAGAACTGCAATTATACTCCTAGATTTTTCAAAAAAATTGAAAACTAGCCCCAATTAAAATAATTTTAAAATTAAAAATTAAAAAACTCCCTTTTCTTTTTTCCCACCACTAGCTACTTAGTGAATTCAATACCACCAACACCTCCATCCATTTGAAGAAATTGCGATATTGCAGAAAATCATGATAAAAATACACAATCGTGAATTTGAGCCTCTGTTTGGTGGAAATTAAAAATTTTAATTTAAGTCAAAGTCAACAATGAATTTTAACTGTACATTTCATGGAACCCACAATCTTTAATCTCCACCAAACAAGGATTGAATATGTTTTTGTGAATTTGTGGGCTTTGGTTTTATATATGTAAAGTGTCATAAAAAAATATTTTGAAGTTCAGACTACACATTTTTCCAAAACTTTCACCCAAATAATCACTATATATCCTTCATATCCGTCTTCAATATCATCCTTCAAACATTATCAATGATGAAAGTCGACTGAAGGGTCGAAATGATCGATTGCTTCTCGAACGTCCCTTCACCTTTGAAGAGACCTAATGTTCAACAATTTATCAAGAATTGGACTTTGTCAAATAACTTTCACATGTGTGGAATATCTATTCCTATACTTGCATAGAAGGCAGCATTACGTGTACTGTACGGGACTGAATTGGACCAGCTATCTATTGATAAACCAATTACCAATATACAACAATATGCAAAGAAGGAATACTGCAAAGTATTAGAGTTTTGCTCATAAAATTCTATGCCTCCGAGGTCTGTTAGCCCATATAAATTTGGGAATTTGGATTATCTAGTAAGCAGGAGATAGCTATAAATAATATTTACTCTCAGCTTGGTTTAGTTAAAAAAGTGGATAAAAATTTAAATTAAGGTCAACAATTTATTCTAATAATAATCCACATTTTTCATTAAACAATTCAATCATACGTTTCATCGACTTCTATCAAGATTTAGTAAAATTATTATTTTTAGCAAAACCAAGCACCAGCTTAATTAGATTAAGCAAAAAATAATTTGTAATCAAGAAAACCAATATATATTCTTTTACAACGTTTTCGAAACATGTTATTGAGATAACTTATTAAGCCCCTATTTGAGCTCCATTAAATTGATTTTTGAAAGAAAATATATTTTGAAGTAGAAATTTTTGGAAGATGTGTGGTTAAAAAATAAGGATTTTTTTTTATTTATGTTTAATATTATTTAATAAGAGAATGTGTGGTTCAAAACGATTTTTTTAAAAAAAAATGTATTTTGAAGAATGGAGCCCAAATAAGGACTAAGTGGGATTTTGCTAAATGATGGGCAAACATTATAAGAGAACCATCAAACTCCTATATACAGCTTATTTGAGGACACAAGAAAGACAACATATATAGAGGGTTCATAGACCATTAATGCAGGGATGGATATCAACCCCTGTTTGGTGGGATTAAATTTTTTTTAGTAAATTTTGTTAAAAGTTGATGAAATGTATAATTAAAAAGTTTCAGATCCAATAAAATATGTGGTTAAAATTAATTATTAATTTTGATTTAGGTTAAAATTGAGATTTCAATCCGTACCAAACAGGGTCGGCCCTAAAATTTTGAGGGTCTTGAGTCAATTTCAAATGTGTGACTCTATAAATATGTAAAAATATATCAAATGACAAAAAATAATAATCTAAAATTTCCAAATTTCTATACTGAATTTACCCTTTTAGAATTTATTTTTATTTTTTTGAAAACATCATTAATTACATTATAACAATTAATTTGTTTTAAAATCCACCTTTTTTTTTTTATAGATATCATGACCAATTTATACAATATTTTATTTGATACTTTGATCAAAAGTGAAATTTTATCAACTTTAATTTTAAGAAGCCCTCTAGAGATATGCAATTGTAACTTGTATATTGAGTAATATTCAATAAGAAATTCACACGGTGGATACCTATTGTTTGTATGCGACTATTCGCAGGAAGTCCGCCAAACCAGGTTTTCCACATGTACAATATCACTCTCTTAAAGCATCTCCAATGATTGTATAAAATCAGGTATAAATTGACATCTCCCAAATTATTTTTGCATTTTTATTTACATTTTGGTGGATCTAAATCTAAATATTGCTCCAATGAAAATGTGTAAATTAAAATATAACAGCTTTTTTGGGTGAAGTTGGTTCCATACGTGGACGTAAAAAAAAAGATGGAAAACTCAATCTTTTTTTACATTTTTTGTCGAAAATGTAATTTGTATTTCGTTTGCATCTCTTAATTGGAGAGGATTCCGGCCAATTTAAAGATATAAATCACAAATTAAATCTATTATAGAATAACATTGGAGATGATCTTAGGCAGCACCTTGTGCCATCCCAATCCTCGTAGAATCATCTCTCTCATCTCCTTTAAGATGTCCCAAGCACTACCTATATATGGAAAAAATTCCTTCCTTGTAGGCTCCAAAACGAAAATATCTGACCCTTCTTTGTTAGTCGCTAAGGTCTAAATAATTTCTTCCACCTTGGTTTCTCCTACTTTGGTTAGTAGGGAGTTATAGTTGTTGGAATTTTTGGAGGCTATCTTTATTTTGTATTTATTTAAGAAGCTCAGTAATCGGCAAACCACCAGAAGAAAAAGCGAAATATTGGCTGAAATTGAACTTACAGTATATGACTTATGCATACCGGATATACTTACAACTTACCATATTTGCACTAATGCTTTAAAATTGATTCCGAACTCACATACTTAAAGAAAAATGTGATTACCAGCAAGATTCAACACTTCGAGTGATTTAAATAGGAAGAAATCCTCTTCCAACACTTTATTGCCAAAGCAAAACATGATTCACACACTTGAAATCATACAAGAAAGATTTTTTCAGATTTATAAGAATTCTACCATTCTTATCAAATCTCACTTTCTATCTCTTTCACTCTCGAAAGCTTTCTTACTTTTGCACTACCTTAGGCTCCTATTTATAGACCTAAATGAGGTTCCATTTCGGTTATTAACTACCAACAAACAAGGCTCCAAGTTGTTGAAGATTCCAACCAACATCCGTTGAAACAAACTGGTAACCGAAGGCTCCATTGAACTGAATTTGTTCTAACAGATTTGGTAAAAATAAAGTTGTCCAATTCTTCTTCAAGAATCACTTTTCCTTACAATCTTCTCATTGATTCTTGAGAAGGATTTTCAGATTCATTACAACTAGAACCTTCAGAGCATTTCATCAACTTCATAGTCTCCAAGCATGTTTGAACACTCTCCATCTTGCTTACCTCCTTTCTTTATCCACCTCTAGTTTTTTCTTGGACAATTATTCTTATAGTGCCCTTCTTAATTACAAATCCAGCACTTTTTTTTTCTTTCTTGGACACTCAGCACTTTTCCATTGCTCTTAGCAAGGTTTCCATTCAGCTTCATATCCAATTCTTTTGAGTAGGCTATTGCAGCAACTTCTTTGAGGGTTAATGATTCCTCGCTATATTTGATGGTATCCCTTAAGTGATCAAAGTCTAGTGGCAGAGAGTTCAACAAGAAAATAGTTTGATCTTCTTCATCAATCGATGTCCAGATTCTCATAGTCAGATACTAGCTTAGTAAACTCATCAATGTTCTCATCAATTGACCATGATTCATCCATCTTGAAGCTGTAGAACTTGTGCTTCATGTAGATCCGGTTAGGCAAAGCTTTGGTCAAGTAAAGCTCTTCCAATTTATTCCACATTTCAGACGCCATCTTCTTCTTAATGACCTTCTTCAGAACTGTATCAAAGAGGTTAAGTATGATGGTGTTCTTTGCCTTCTTCAGAATTTCAACATTGATTTTAGATTTTCCTTCCAAGGCTTCTTCCAATTCAATATTACCAAGATGTGCCATCATTTTCTCCCTCCGCAAATTGAAGTCATTCTTGCCATTAAATTTCTCTACCTCAAATTTGGATGTAGACATTATGTGATCAAGATTCTGGCCAGGAATCTATTTTTTCACAAAAAATATGTTCGGCTAATTGAAGAAATCAGAAATTAGACCAGAAACTTTCACGCTCTGATACCAATTGTTGGAATTTTTGGAGGCTATCTTTACTTTGTATTTATTTAAGAAGCTCAGTAATCGGCAAAGCACCAGCAGAAAAGGAGAAAAATTGGCTGAAATTGAACTTACCGTATATGGCTTATGCATACCGGATATCGCTTCTTGATACCGGATATACTTGCAACTTACCGTATTTGCATTAATGCTTTAAAATTGATTCTGAACTCAGAGACTTAAATAAAAATGTGATTCTCAGCAAAATTCAACACTTAGAGTGATTTAAACAGGAAGAAATCCTCTTTCAACACTTTATTTTGTTGAGAAAAGTTGATGAAAAACGAAAATGAAATCTGCAACAAGAAATCGTCAAAATGGAAGGTTTGAACACGATTATGAATCGTTATTCTCAAATGATATTTGCCGCCACTGGGGTAAGTGCTTGAATGCTTTATGGTAAATAATTTGTAGGAGCAAACAAACCTTAATCCAAGTTTGAATCAAGCAAACAAAACTTGGAAAAAGAAACTAAAGAGCAAAATTATAAAAATTTGGTTTGATCTTAAATTTTGGATGTAATGGAATCAATTTGATGTTCGTGATCTGTTTTCAATCATGAAAACTACAATCACTATTCATGAAAATGTGCAAAGACTAAGCCAAAGGGGAGTTAAATTCTTCAAAATGACATTAGAATTCAAAAACCCATTGGGCAAATTTTTGTACCGGGTGCCTCCTGAGTTCAACAAAATAACCACTGTATTTACAACACAAGGCCAGGTGACAACTTGGCCTCGGCCTTCACCCTTTTTGTTCTCATTTTGTTTTCTCTTGTTTTTCTTATGTTTAACCACTTTCATAACTTTCAAAATCTCTCAACATTATTAATTTGAACAATATACAACATTCCCTCACTTGTTCAAATATTAAATGAGTACAAACTCAAGTTTAACGACACTTATGCATAAAGTATGGATATCTTTCGATTTAAATCCAACTTTAGTATAAATCTTACAAAGTCATCATCAAAATCCTAGGTAGCACAAAAGCTTTGAACCTATTATTCCTTGTGATAATACCAGTGAAATCATGCACATGAGTATCAAGTGTTCCAAGTTTCACACAATTTCGTTTAGCGCTTTATGACCTTGCGCTTCTTCTATTCACACACCTTTAAAAGAGAAACTCCAACTTTCTATTGAAGCGACACCACCTCAAAGTTTATATAGGTAAATTTCTTGCAGTATCTCTTTTAGAGATACTTGATCCATCGATCTAAACTTTATTAAGAGTTATAGAATCTCAGCCCGCGTGACAGCCATCACTTGTAACTTAGGGTAGGGTTTTAAAAGAGAATATAAGTGCTGAATCTATATACTAATCGAATGACTTGTTGTTATCCTTTGAACCCGAAGTATACTTGTTAGTATAGTAAGGTATGGTTGCTGTTATTGGTGGATTTAATTACAGAGATTTAACACCATCATACTAGGTGTTGTTCACATTAATTCCGTTGTGAGCGGTTTAGTGAACGAATCAGTTAAATTCTCATTTGACTTCACATAAGTAAGTAAAAGTATTCTATCTTTGATTAATTTCCTCACATAATCATGTCTTAGACTCATATATCTAGACTTACCATTATACAATGCATTGTATGCACTACCTAAAGTGGCTTGACTATTACATGAGATGGATCTAGAAGAATTATTCATTTCTCCCAATGAAATTTTCGTACATTAAATCCCTAAGTCATTCAGCTTCTTTTCCTATTTCAGCCAATACCACAAATTCGGATTCAATAGTTGAGTGAGTACATGTTTCTTTCTTAGATTTTCAAGATGCCACACCTCCTCCAAAGGTAAATACCCAACCTCAGGCTGATTTATTCTCACCTACTCTAGATATTCAACTAGCATTGATAAATCCTTCTAGGATTGCCAAAAACTTAGAATATTAGAGACCTAGATCTTTGGTTTTCTTCAAATATCCAAGAACTCTCCTGAAATCCTTCCAATGTTCTTCACTTGGATTGCAAGTAAACCGACTAAATTTACTAATTACAAATGTTATGTCAGGTCTTGTACATTTGTGCTATAGATTTTCCATCATTCTTTATATATTTCAAACTTGGATCAAATGGAGTATTAACCTCGTTAATGTTCAAGTGTTTGAACTTATTAATCACATTTTTAACATAATGTGATTGACATAACATATAGCTCCCACTAGTCTTGGTGACTTTGATACCTAGTATGATATCCACTTGACCAATATCTTTCATTTTAAATGCGGAAGATAAAAACCTCTTTATTTCTTTTATACCTTGCATTTGATTGCTATGACATCCACGTATAAACAAATGAGCACAATATGATTATCACAGGCTTTTGAATATAAATATTTATCAACACTATTATGTTTAAATTCAAAAGACATTATCTCTAAACCCTAAACTTTTCATGCAATTTCTTTGGTGGTTCTTTTTTTTTTTTTTTTTTTTCCATATAAGGATTTTTTAGCTTGTATACTTTATTCCCATTTCCGATTAGAACAAATCCTTTCGAATGTTCCATATAAATCTCCTCATTGAGATCCCCATTTAAGAATGTCATTTTAACATTCATTTGATGTATATACAAAATCATAGATTGAAATTAAGCTGAATATAATCCTAGTTGATGTTATTCGTGCAACTGGTGCATACGTGTCAAAGTAATATATTCCTTCTTTTTGTTGATATCCTTTAGCCATGAACCTAGCTTTAAAGGCATTAAAAGTATCGTCCGCATTGTACTTTATTCTAAATATCCATTTGCAGCCTATATGTTTTGATCGAGGTGGTAAATCGACAAATCTCCAAGTGTTGTTTAACATTATTGAATCAATCTCTAGATGACATTGCTTCTCGATAAGTTTTAGGATCGGTTTCCACTTGAAGGATATACGGAGTAGTTCTTGTGACTATCTTCTCATTTCCATCAACTAAATAGAAAGAAATAAGTTGATAGTCTAATTCATCCGGTCCAAGCACTTTCTCCTTTCGAGCTCTTTCGATTTTGCTAAGTTAACTTGTTTCAACATCCTCAAAATGTATTTTACTTGTGATCTTGCTTAGCTAGGAATCTCCATTTGAGGTTCTCTTAGAGAATTATTATCTGAAGATAACATATTGTCAAAGAACTCTACTTTACAGGATTCAATAATATTGGTTTCCAAGTTTAATAAATGATATGTCTTGCTATTTTGGGCATATCCTACAAAAGCGTACTTGATCTCTCTAGGACCCAACTTAGTCCTTTTAGGATCCGTGTTCTTACTATAAGCAAGACACTCCCACATTTTGAAATGACCAATTTTTTTCCTTCCATTTCCACAATTCATATGGAGAAACCTTAAATCTTTTAAAATGAATCTTATTAACTATGTGACACACACTTAATAAAACTTCATCCCATAAATTAGATGTCAACTTAGTATTTAATAACATAGCATTTATCATTTCAACTAGTGTCTTATTCTTTTTCTTAGTCAAACTATTTTGTTCGGGTGTTTTAGGTGCACTACATTAATGTATTAAGCCATGTTGTTCACAAAAAAAGATTAAATTCACTATAGAATATTCACCTCTCCTATTACTTATAAGAATTTTAATCTTTCTATTTAATTGATTTTCTACTTCAGTTTTGCATATCTTAAACATGTTAGAGGTTTCATCCTTATATTTTATCAAGTAGATATAACAAAACCTAGAATGATCATCTATAAATGTTATGAAGTGTCTATTACCTCCTCTAGTTAATTCACATATATCGGAATGAATTAAACTTAGCATATTATATTTCTTTTCAACACTATGAAAATGTTTCTTAATCATTTTAGACTTAGCATGCAATTCACATTTATTATATTCTATGTCTTCATATTAAATCATTCCAATTTTAGTCATTCTTTTTAAACTGGAAAAGCCAATATGTCCTAGTCTATCAATGGCGGGTTATCCAAAAATTTGAAATCAAAATTCTTAGAAATACTAAACATTTCGGTATCTTCCTCCTCGGCCTTGTATTTTGTTTCCAACAATTCTCATTTCTCCTTTGCTAAGGTGTTATTTGTGTAGAGATCATATAGGCGATTGGAGATAGCGTTCAAAATGGGTCCTCTACATATCAATTCATCCTCCTCTCTCTTTTTCCTTTCCGCCTTTGTCTCTTCGGTGTCATTTGGGGTTGGTTACGCCATTGATTTCAAGTTTGGATCCAAAATGTGAGAAGAAACTTCAACTTATCCTTTCATCTTGTAAATTTCCGACTCGTCGACTCTGCCAAGTCTCACAAGGTCTTGATTCATCATCATTATCGCTGCCATGGTTGTCTCATTCTCCATGCTGAAAATATCGTTTGAGAATAGTGACACAAGTTGATAAAGAACGAAAATAAAACCAGCAACAAGAAATTTCCAAAATGGAAGATTTGAATGCAATTATGAATTGCTATCTCAAACGATATTTACTGCCACCGGGGTAAGTATTTGAAGGATTTATGACAAATATTTTGTAGGATTAAACAAACCTTAATTCAAGTTTGAATCAAGAAAACAAAATTTGGAAAAAAAAGGAATTAAAGAACGAAAATATAAAAAAATTGTTTGATCTTATATTTTGGATGTAATGGAATCAATTTGATGTTAGTAATTTGTTTTCAGTCATGAAAACTATATATATACTTACAATCACCATGCAGAAAAATCTGCAAAAAGTAGGCAAACGGACAAATTTTTATATTAGACGGCCGCCCAGTAGGGGTGTCGATTTGGTTATGCTCGGTTCCAGAATTTTCGGGTATTTAATAAATGGACCCGTCGAGTCCAAGTATAATTATGGTACCGTTCGGTTCCGTACCATAATTAATTTTTTTAACATTTACAACAACACTACATAAATATAACTAATGACATTTCGTTTGTAACTTTTACAAATTAACATAACCAAATTAAAAAATATAAAAATAACTAGCTGTCGAATAACATTAATTTAATGCATACAATTACCAAAAAGTAGATATTAATACTTACCAACTATTTGATTTAATCATCAACTGCTAATGCTTGACTTTCCATGGCAAAAAACTCTACAAGAATTGAAAAAGCACAGTTAACAAACAAATAAACTAAAAAATATTCAACTAATAAGATTTGATAAAAAAATATAATATATACTATTACCTATCTCAATGTCCTCATAGAACTCTGTTTCTTCAATACAAATTCCATCTTGGGAAACTTTCAAGAGTCTAAAATATTTTTTTAGCCAGTTTTGTGTACAAATTAAGGTTTCAACTGTTTTAGGAGTTAAAGAACTCCTAAATGGATCAAGAATGCGCCATCCAGTACTAAATGCTAACTCAGAAGCAACTGTAGATACCGGAATGGCAAGCGCATCCCTTACAACCTCAGATAAAAATTCAAATCTTGATTTATTAATCTTCCACCAACGTAAAATGTTAGAAAAAATAAAATAATTTAATTAATTCAATAAAAAAATATAAAAAACATTATTTAGTTTCGGGTCTCATTTGGTTCTTTGGTTCTTGGTCGAGACCTGAGAACCTACCCAAATCTTTCGGTTCTCGATTCGGGTACCCGTTCGAGTCTTTAACTTATAAAGAATCGCTCGGTTCGATTTAGTTCGATTCGATCCGGTTCGATTCGGATATTTTGGACACCCCTACCCCCAGTAGGGTGCCTGCTCAGTTCAACAAAATGGTGACTGTAAATGAACCACACAAGGCTGGGTGACCGACCAAGTCATTTTTCGGCCTTCACCTTTTTTTTTTTTTTTTTTATTGTTTTTGCTTGTTTTTCTCGTGGTTAGCAACTTCCATCACTTCAAAAATCACTCATCGTTAATTTAAAAAATATTCAACATATTTTGCTTTAAACAAAATTGGTCCGCAAATTATCCATAGACATTAAACGCCAATCAAATTTTATATGCATGGACCTTTGTACATTCTCAAAGTTGTGTAAGCCTAATCCACCCTCTCACACATGTGAATATCTGAGTGGGTCAGAGAGATCCACTTCTTCTCTACTTTTCCATTTTGCCCCATTCCCAACTTGTTTGTAGAGGAGTCATAATTGCAATAGTTTTAAGAATAAAATTTCTAGATCAATAAACTTGTAAAAAAATTTCAAAAATCAGGTGGTTTGTGATTGTTGCTTGTTTTGGTAAATGATTGTGACCTATAAATTATGTGATTGATGGTGCCATAATCTGTATGTGATATGTTAATTACATTCACACAATCACCTGATTTTTGGGGGACAAATATAATTTCTTGTAATTTTTTCAATTGGATGTTCAAGTTAGATTAATTAATGTTGTTTACATATATAAATATTAATAAATGTGATGTAATGTAATGTAAGATTAGATGCTTTAAACCTGCACAACCAATAGATCTATTTTGAAGAGGTATCCAAATGGAGTGAACGTAGTGGTTAAAGCGGACCGACCGACCTACTTGACTCGTTGCGTGTTTGAATAGGTCCGTTTAAATTTATGACTCGAGTAAGGCCTAGACCACCTACAAAATCTGAGAAATGAACCCGTCCTCAGACCTACCAATATTACATGGCATGTCGATCCAACCCATCATTTTTGCTCGTTTTAAGAATTTAATGTGATTAATCTAAGCCATTGAAAAAGGTGAATATTGTGAGGTATGGGAGAATGTGAGAAAAATGCAGACCAGAAACAAGTATTTATTGCTAAACTTTGACTCTACAAAAAAAAAAAATGTTATGACTAAAGGAAACATGCTCTAAACTGAACAATGGTCTTTTGAGTTCACTTATTGTGGGTTTGTTGTTCAAGACCAAAACCAAAGGATAATCGCAAGGGGCATAAGAAGGTTTAGCTATATGCCTTGGATGTAATCTCTCATCAAACTTTAAGCATATTAAGGAAAAGTGGTTCGATTCGAGCTTCGACCACTAGGGCATTCTCGTCCAAACTTAATTACTTCGTTAAAGGGGAAAAAAGTTATTAACGTATCTCATTGGATAACTCATAACGTCCTATACGTGTTAATTGTCAAAAAGAAAAAAGTTTCAAAGTACCTCTCAAATGTTGTAGAAAAATCTAAAATTTCCCCCCAACAAGTTACCATCTAATTTTTGAGGACCAGCCCCACTAGCCTGTAATAAAAAATTCTTCAATACAATGCAATGTTTGTTGATGATTTCTCCTTATTCACATGGTTGTATCCATTAAGGCGAAAGTCTGAATTCTACAAGTTTTTTTTTTTTTTACCAATTTTAAAAATTGGTGAAAAATCAATTTGCCCAAAATATAAGGTTTCCATTGTGATCAGGATGGACAGTTTGACTCGATTTGTTGGTGGGTAGAAAGAAGAAAAATTTATTTGAAATGGTCACTATGGGAAAATACTAAGCCCATCCGCCCTTCTTTTCTTGCACATTATCCGCTACTAGTCAATGTTGAAAAAAAGTCAATCTTTTAGATGAAAATAATGGCCAATTTATCATTGACGTTGAAAACAACCCATTCCCATCCCTGCCCCCCCCCCATCCTGCCGTGGCAAAGACGTGGGCGAGGGTACAATCCACTTATGATTCGACTTAAATACCCATCAAGATCAAGGCTTAACAAAATTTAATTGGGATCCAAGCTTTACAAAAAGTTGAAAGGAGCATTTCGATCCGTTTGAAACCCAAACAAATAATTCAATTTTAAGACTAATGTTATCATACTTTGAGGCATATTAATGATAAAAGTGGAAATTACATGGATCCCTACTTTTCAAGATCCAAGTTCTAAAATCAGATATGATATTTATTTTTTCAAAAATCAGATATTTTATATATAGATACATATTATAATTATATATATATAATTTTATTTTAAATATCAAAACCTAATCAATTTCGTCACAATTCACAACCCTAATTTTATAATCTCATCTATTCTCTCTCTTCAAGCCGACTCCTCCATTTCTCCTCCCTCTCCGCCACCGCCAAGCCGTCTACTCCCTTCTTCCTACTAAAAACCGTCACCGTCTCTTGCTTCTCTCCCTCTCTGCCATCGGCGATCAAGATTTTCAGACCATCTTCTACGCCACCTCCACCTCCCCTCCTGTCTCCACCCAAATCCACAGCAGCGTCGCGACTGTCGGCGTCGCGCGACGCTGCTGTGAATCACAGCAGCATGCGCGCGACGCTGACAGGCATTGCTGCAGCCGCAGTGGAAAATCGTCGGCAGCTATTTGCGATTTGTAGTGTCAAATCGCCGGACATCACAATATTGGGTTGCTGCGATGTCCACTGCAACAACCTAGTCGCCCGCTGCAACCCAATCGTTGCCTGTGCCTATTTGCGATTTGCAGTGAAATGAGTTTTTTTTTGGTTTTGATAGTTGATCTGTAAGGTAGTGAGGTTGAAAATGGTGATGGTTGTGGTTGTTTTGTCAATGGTTGCGGTGGTGTTGATGGTTTTTCCGGTACAGAGGGCGGTTTACTGGTTGTGACGGCGGTAGTGGTGGTGGTGTGATGGTGGTGTTGGCGGTGCTGTGCGGTTTTTGGTTTGCTGTCGATTGGTGAGGATGTATTGGCGACGTTAGTGATGGTGATTGTGGTGAGTCGCCGATGTGGTAGCAGCGGCAGAGTAGGGTTAGGGCATGTAAGACGGTGATGGTGGTGAGGTGGTGTTGTATAGTCTCTGTGACCTATGCTATGACCTAAGACATGTACTGTGACCTATGTTGTGACTTGAGTTTTGTATTGTGACCTATGTCGTGACCTGAGCCATGTTTCGTGACCTGGGCCATGTGCAAAAATATTTCGTGACCCGTTCTGTGACCATTTAAAATAGACCTGTGACTATCAACAAGAATCAGAGTCATGTGCAAAAATATTCTGTGACATGTGCTGTGATCATTTGAAAATAACATGAGATTATGAACAAAAGTGTGAATATATTTTGTGATTTGTGCCGTGACCATTTGAAAATAACTCATGACTATTAACAAAAAGGTGAAACATTAGCATTATCATGTTATCAATCATTATGAAAAAATAACAATGCGTTGTGACTTGAGCTGTGACTTGTGACTAATGATTTGTGACCTGAACTGTGACCATCAATGATAATCGGAATAGCCTTCGGAACGATCGCCGGAATAGTCGCCGGACGGTTGCCGGAATAGTTGCCGGAGCGATCGCCGGAGCAGTAGGGGTGGTGAATGTGGGGTGGGTTAATTAATTATATTATATATAATTATCTTTTTATATATTTATATATATAAATAAATATCTATATTTAAATAAAAAAAAATAGTGTATGTATAGGTCAAATATCTGATTTTTGAAATGTGAAAGTTGTTTTGTCATTTTTGAAATAGTGTAAAGTAAAGGTAGGATAAATGAATTTTTCCCATGATAAAATCTCATGAAGTTTATGTATGTAAACTTTGAACAGTAACAAACAAATTATAGTGGACAAAAAAAAATATTGCAGTTGACAGAAGATAAAATTGGTGTCTTTGAAGCCGGGGCCTGTGTCCAACACAGTGTCCTTAAAGCAATATTCGCCCCCTCACCGAAGTAATGCGAGCGCTTGCTTCCCAGGATACAGCGGCGTGAACTGCAGCTTGTACAGTCGAACTGAACGAGTGTGCCGGAACGGAATCACCAAGTGACTGTAAGACGACAGGAATTTGAACAGGAAGAAGAAAGATTTCGTGCTGTTGTGGTGTGTCTAAACTGAAGAGAATGTTCAGTATATATAGGCAAGGAGGAGCCTTTGTCTCTTAATGCAGTCATAACTCCAGCCATAACTCTGCCATTTGAATTCTTAACTCCAGCCATAACTCTGCCATTTGAATTCTCACGTTTTGGAGTTACAAAATAAATGAAAACAGTTTTCAAGTTATGTTTTAAATGGAAAACGTAAAAGAAAATTTTCAAAACGTGGCTTGCACTTGGTGGCCAATTTTTGACTCATTCGTGTACGCAGGTCGCGCCCGCACACAAGTTCAAGGCTCGAAGGCCAAGTCGGTCCAAGATTTGCACCCCCCCTGCGGGCGCGTAGGCCACGGAGGAGTCTCTATGCAACAAATGGTTACACCTTACAAATTGTTAACCATATATAAATTGGTCCAAAAACTTGTTCATATCCTATGTGGGATAACTATTTAAGTTTTCCCACTTGCCACTTTCTTTTTCCTTTTTCCAATGTGGGATGGTACTATTTATAGTCCCCATATATTCCCACTTTTCCATTTCTAACCAATGTGGGATTGTTAATCCCTTTTAAGGCTTCTCTTCAAAATCCCAACTTTCAATCAATGTGGGATTAATTTCACATACACAAGTGAAAATTCATTTGCCAAATAATATATTTTCCAACAGTTTAAATATGAAAATAATAATCAATTTCTTGAGTTTTTCCTTTTAAGATGAATGATTAAGACATCATATAAACTATAATTAATAAAAAAGGGCTTGAGCTCTTCAAGATTAATCACACATACTTAAGGATAATTTCAAGACTGACGCTACTGTGATTTTTCATAAAGTCATTGAAAAAGTAATTTATTAAAGTATTCCTGGAGTACATAAGCTGTACTCTCTTTCACTAATTAACTCACACGTTTTAATTAAATAGGTAGACAAACATAAGATGGAATTACACAAACATAAAATAATCCGTTTACCTGATTTTATATTATTTAAAAATATTATTTAATTTGTCATCACCGATACTTATTCACGCATGTATCGACTTTTCCATCACCGATACTTATTCATTCTAGATAAAGGAAAGAATTGGTTGACTATCCGAAAGTTTCTTATTACTAAAGCATAACAATTTGTGTTCTGAAGACTTGAAGGCGTTATGACAAATTTACCACCACCGGGGTAAGTACTCGAAGGCTTTATGACAAATTTTTTGTAGGATTTAACAAACCTTAATTCAAGTTTGAATCAAGCAAACAAAATTTGGAAAAAAAGGAATTAAAGAACGAAATTATAAAAAATTGGTTTGATCTTAGTTTTTGGATGTAATGGAATCAATTTGATGTTACTAATTTGTTTTCAATCATGAAAATTATATATATACTTACAATCACTATGCACGAAAATGTGCAAACAGTAAGCCAAAATGGTGTAAATATCTGGGGGGGTCACAGAGATCCACTCTTCTCTGTTTTCCATTTTGCCCCATTCCCAACTTGTTTGTAGAGGAGTCAAAATGAGTGGTTAAAGCGGACCGACCGACCTACTTGGCTCGTTGCGTCTTTGAATAGGTCCGTTTAAATTTATGTCTCGAGTAAGGACCAGACCACCTACAAAATCCCGTCCTCAGACCTACCAATATTACATGGCATGTCGATCCAACCCATCATTTTTGCTCTTGTTTTAAGAATTTAATGTGATTTAATCTAAGCCATTGAAAAAGGTGAATATTGTGAGGAATGGAAGAATGTGAGAAAAATGCAGACCATAAATAAGTATTTATTGCTACACTTTGACTCTACAAAACATTTAAAAGAAAAAAAAATGTTATGACAAAAGGTTTGAAACATGCTTTAAATTGAACAATGGTCTTGTACTCCTAGATTTGAAAAAAAAAAAAAAAAACCTTAGTGCCCATTGGAAAGTTTACTTCAAATAATTGTTGTTCTTTTGAGTTCACCTATTGTGGGTTTGTTGTTCAAGACCAAAACCAAAGGATAATCGCAAGGGGCATAAGAAGGTTTAGCTATATGCCTTGGATGGAATATCTCATCAAACTTTAAGCATATTAAGGAAAAGTGGTTTGATTCGAGCTATTTGGCTTCGACCACTACGGCATTCCCGTCCAACGTTAATTACTTTGTTAAAGGGGAAAAAGTTATTAATGTGTCTAATAAAAAAATTTCAATACAATGCAATGTTTGTTGATGATTTCTCCTTATTCACATGGTTGTATCCATTAAGGCGAAAGTCTGAATTCTACAAGTCTTTTTGACCAATTTTAAAAATTGGTGAAAAACCAATTTGCCCAAAATATAAGGTTTTCCAATGTGACCAGGATGGGAAGTTTGACTCGATTTGTTGGTGGGTAGAAAGAAGAAATATTTATTTGAAATGGTCAGTATGGGAAAATACTGGGCCCTTCCCCCCTTCTTTTCTTGCACGTTATCCACTACTAGTCAATGTTGAAAAAAAGTCAATCTTTTAGATGAAAATAATGGCCAATTTATCATTGACGTTGAAAACAACCCATTCCCATCCCTGCCCCCCCCCCATCCTGCCGTGGCAAAGACGTGGGCGAGGGTACAATCCACTTATGATTCGACTTAAATACCCATCAAGATCAAGGCTTAACAAAATTTAATTGGGATCCAAGCTTTACAAAAACCTGAAAGGAGCATTTCGATCCGTTTGAAACCCAAACAAATAATTCAATTTTAAGACTAATGTTATCAAACGGATTTCTTTGAAGCATATTAACGATAAAATCTCATGAAGTTTAAATATGAAAATAATAATCAATATAAAGGATTTCTTGAGTTTTTCCTTTTAAATAGTTAACATTTTAAGATGAATGATTAAGATGCATATATTAGTCCTAAAAAGATTAATCACACATACTTAAGGATATGTGTACATGACTTCAATTTTTTGTATCATAATTTAATTTATTAGCGTTGTATATATAATTTTTACATATTGACGCAGTCTGTCGTGTATCGATTTCTCAACAATGTGCTTCATCATTTTTGTATCTCATGCTTGTACAAGGTACTCTTGAGATGCAGTACTTTTTCATAGAGGAAAATGTCGATTAATTATTGTGTTGATTCGAATAAGATCTACTTTATACTTATTCTAATTCAATTTGTGTGCACTTTCAATATTTTATTCTCTCCATATAGACATCGCGGCCATGGCCTCTTGGAAATGACTACCTTTCATTTTCTTACAAACTTTTTTGCTTTGGTTAAATCCCAGAAGCATTAATTTGTGGGTGTTGTTGGAATGTGCACTTTTTAGTTTCTCGTTATGTCCTACGATTAAGGATAAATCCTCATCGTTTAGATAATAAACCTATATATATGAGTGAAAAAAGTCGAAATATGCCATTAATATATTTAAACCTAGCGTGATTTTTCATGAAGACATTGAAAAAGTTTAAGATTAAAATATTAGAAAGGATGCAACATGTTTGCACAATGAAAATAATTTATTAAAGGGGAGAATTTTTAAGTATTCTTGGAGTACATAAGCTGTACTCTCTTTCTCTAATTAACTCACATGTTTATTAAATAAATACATGATACACGTTTTAATTAATTAGGGAATTTCAGTAGGTAGACAAACATAAGATGGAATTACACAAACATATAATAATCCGTTTACCTAATTTTATAATATTTAAGAATAATATTTAATTTGTCATCACCGATACTTATTCAACGTATTCTAGATAAGAACTATTTCTTTATAAAGGAAAGAATTGGTTGACTATAGGAAATTTATAAAGTACTATTTCTTAATATTAAAGCATAGCAATTTGTGTTCTGACACGAATACAAACTGCGGTTATGAGTTCTTGGATATGGCTTGTTTTCGTTTTCCTAAATCTGACACACTTTTTGGCTATGGTTAAATCTCAGGATCATTGGTGTCTCAACAATGGTAACTACACAAGTAATAGCACGTACAAGGCGAATCTCGATACCCTCCTCTACTCTATCACTTCTTTAATTGATGGCAATGGATTTTACAGTTCCTCGTATGGAGAAAATTCCGATAGAGTACATGCAATGGCACTCTGTAGAGGAGACTTTCAGCTTGATAAATGTCGTAGTTGTATCAATAATGCTACGGATTCCCTCTTACAATTCTGTCCTTACCAAAAACAGGCGATCTATTGGGCTGCGTTTGGTAATTGCATGGTGCGCTACTCCAATGAATCAATATCTGGAAAACTTGCAACTGACCCCCGCAAAGAGTGGCTTGTAATATTCGACTCCCCAAGTCGGGAAGAGTTCAACAGGAATTTGAGAACATTGTTGGATAATCTCCGCAGCCAGGCTGCTTATGGTGGCGCTCTCAAGAAGTTTGCTGCTGCCAACGTGATTGGTCCCATGACACTTTATGGACTAGTACAATGCACTCCTGATTTAAGCTCAGATGATTGTAGTGATTGCTTAATCCAGGTTGCTGAAATTATACCACGATGTTGTAATGGAAAACAAGGATTCGGAGTATATTGTCCCAGCTGCATTCTTCGCTACGAAACCTATTTGTTTTTATAATGATACTTCTCTGCCGGCACCACCACCACCACCAATGTCACTACCAACACCACCACCACTACCGGCACCACCAGGTGAGAAAATACTTTTGACTTCTATTTTGGCGTACCCTATAGCATATTATATAAGAGATACTACTTCTATATACTCATTACTATGCAGTTAATAATGGTCTTGTAATCTTATTGAATCACATTAATAGCATGTTTACACACTACTAAATAATATTAAAGAAGAAAAAATTTAAAAAGTTGTTCATTATATCATCTAATCCTTCCAAATCTTTCCTAGAAAAAATGTTAGATTTGATCAAACTAACATAAAAATTCAAAGCAATAATCTTAAAGATAAATTGACGCAATTTTATTTTATTCCGATATTGCAGGAAAGGACGAAAATACAACTCAAACAATCATTATTGCTATTGTTCCAACTATCGTGGGTCTAATAGTTGCTCTTTGCATTGGTATCTTCCTAAGGTCTAGACAAAATCATAAACTGAGGGAAAAACTTGAAAGTAAGCTTATAATATTCTTTAGATAAATCTACTCTTATATGTACATAAACCTTTATTTAGTTTTCTTTCACCTACAATTCACCTAAAATGTGCTTTTAAACATTTTCAAGCTCACAATGAAATTAGTTCTGTTGAATCCGTGTACTATGAATTCGGGTTAATTAGAGACGCAACAGATAATTTCTCCGATGTTAACATGCTTGGGCAAGGTGGATTTGGCATTGTTTACAAGGTAATTATTAAAATATTGTTGCAATACATATGAGTAGAACGTTGCTATTTAATAAAAAGTAACTCAAATATTGGTTTAGAGTATTGGCATTTATTCAAACTATTCATTGATGAGTACGTTTAATAATATTTTACTTGTTAAAATTTTATGTTCAGGGAAAACTTGTCAGTGGACAAGAAATAGCTGTGAAAAGATTGTCTATGAATTCAAGGCAAGGTGATCTCGAATTTAAGAATGAGGTCTTGTTAATGGCGAGTCTTCAACACGTGAATCTAGTAAGGCTCTTAGGTTTCTCTTTACAAGGAAGTGAGCGGCTTCTTATATATGAATTTGTCGAGAATGGAAGTCTTGACCATTTCTTATTTGGTAACATTCTATTTGAAGTAAATCATATTTTTTTTACTACAAATTGCTTGTCATTTTAAGCATAATTGTCGTCTTTGATTCCTCACAACATCATATGCCTATTTGAACTCGTAGATCCAACCAACCGTCCAAAATTGGACTGGGATAGACGCTATGGAATCATAAGGGGCATTGCTAAGGGAGTTCTTTATCTACATGAAGACTCTCGACTCAAGATCATACACCGTGATCTTAAAGCTGGCAATATCTTGTTAGATGGAAAGATTAATCCCAAAATATCAGATTTTGGCATGGCGAGGTTATTCGTCCAAGAACAAACTCATAGCAGTACTAGTAGGATAGTAGGAACCTAGTAAGATTTCTTAAAAAATGCTTGGTCTCATAGGATTATTGTTATGCATGAAAAGCAACAAAGAAGTATTGCCGTCAATTCATGTATAATATTAAACATATCTGTACATATCTACATATTGGTAACTGACTATAGACTTCCAAACTCACCATTGCAGTGGATATATGGCACCTGAGTACGCATTTCATGGACAATTCTCTAGTAAATCAGATGTCTTCAGCTTTGGCGTCCTAGTTCTGGAAATCATAAGTGGTCAAAAAACTAATAGTTTCCGAAATGGGGAGAATGTGGAGCACCTCCTAAGTTATGTAAGTAAAATAAAGCCTTGTTCGTCATTTTGAAGAAAGCAATGATAATTTTGAATATCTTATTTGTTAAACGTGTCATATTCTCATAGGTTTGGAAAAATTGGCACGAAGGAACGACAACAAATGTAATAGATCCCACGTTGACGACTTATTCACGATCCTTGCATGACATCATGCGATGCATTCATATTGGTTTGCTATGTGTTCAACAAGAAGCATCTGACAGACCTACAATGGCGTCAATAGTTCTCATGCTTGCTAGTGTTTCGATAACTCTGCCGATACCTTCACAACCTGCTTTTTTTGTGTCTAGTAGCTTTGATCCAAAAATTTCTCTTCTTCGAGACCTCAAATCAATACCATCAGAGACCAAAGAATCATCAAACAGAAGGTCATCTAATTCTACTTGTTTGTCAATAAATGATGCTACAATGAGTGACTTGTATCCGTACTAATGTCCAAGAATATGCATATTCATCACTGTAAAAAACTATATATTTTGTCTTTACTAATAAATCGGATTTACCTTGTAAGTTGTTCGTGTGAAACCCGCAATGGTACGTGATCGTTGTACAAGTAATAGGATTTATGAGTTAAGTGTATCGTTCCCACGAGGAATAAGGTCTATTTTGTAGTTCACTAGCTACTATTAAATTCGAAGTATGGTAATATCAAAATAGATGGTTTATATATTTTCTATACTAATCCTAAACTAATAAATCAAATAAAGTGTTTATCTAATATGTATATATTTGTATTGGAATCGTGAATTCCCCTATTGTCATTTAATTCAATTCTTAATTATTAATCTAGTACATTCATTCATTCAAGACAATCAATAATCCACTATTATTCAATATTCTTTTCCAAAATATATTAAACTTATGTTTAACACGACTCGATCCTACTCATAGTCCGAATTCATATGAAAAACATGCATTGATTCACAAGATTTATCACACATGATTGCACATGCCATAAATATTATTCCTAATACCTATTGTTCATGTGTTGATTTTGCCACGTTCTAGATGTATTGTGAGTATTCCCACACTACAAAAAGTAACTTACTATCTAATTGGTGATCAAGCAATCAAAGACTTCAATGGGAATGCAAAACCAATCAAGAAAAATCAAGAAATTCTAAATTAATTGTCTTAAATTAAAATAAATAAACAATATGGTTCATCATTCATCCAATATAAATAAACTTAGTCTAGCATATTAATATGAAAATTATACAGAAAATAAAAGGAAGTCATCACCCGAATCATATATAATTGAAGAAAATCTGGAAATTGACTCTTCAAGCCTTCGAAATCGAAAAATGGTGAATTCCTCTTCCTCAATGTAATTTGCTCTCTTATTTTCAGCAGCTGAATAGGTCTCAATATTTTTGTCATAACCTTATCTCTCAATATTTGATTGAGGTGATTCAAAGTGCCTTGGAAAGCTAACTATAAGGGATACAATACTTGTAGAAATATAATGTTTCCAATTCGAAAGATTGCTATGCCAAAATCGGCCCGGGTCTCAATATGAGCCTGAAAATTCGAAGCATAACTTTTTCGACCGGATGTTGATATGTGATAATACTTGGACTATATTTCATTCTTTTGACTTATTTTTTTTATCCAAATGATGTCTAACACTCTCAAATCTTCATCTTGAGGTTCGATGTAACTTTTAATATTTACATTTCAGTCCCCGAACTTTGTATTTGATACAATTGAGCTATTTTCGCTATCTTTGCATTATTTTCTCTAATTCTTCATCAAACATTGATTTTTACCTACAGAATGAAATATAACACGAATTAGATAGTATTTTATCCAAAGATCCATAAAATATCATCGTTTAAGACCTAGAATAAGTGTAGAAACTACACTTATCATAAGTGCACATTCATTTTTCTGGACATATAATATTATGGCTCAATGCTTAGCAATAACACTCAATATATTGTGAATAGTTTGTTTAGAATGGACATAAGTAGTTCTATATGTTGGGTAAATATTGAAGATAAAATCTATATTTTGAAATAAAAACAAAGGAAATAACTTACTTGAAATAATAAAACAAACCACAAAAATGAAGAATGTAGAATGAATATGGTAGACTGATGCTAGAGTTCGACTATATCTCTTTAAGACGAATTTTCCCCCACACTACAACAAAAATAGCTTTTTACGGCATATGTTTACGGTGTGCAATTGACGTTTACCGTAAAAATAGAATTTTTACTGTGCGCCTTAAATATGTGCCGTAAATGATCAATTACATAAAGTATTTACGGCGTACATTCTTTGCACGCCGTAAAAGTTGACAAATTATGGTTTACTTTTAAGGCATGCTATTTTTTCGTCAAACTAGATTATGTATGGCATGACTTCATGGCTTGCATTTGTACAAGTTGTAAGAATTTTCAAAAGTCATGGCATGCATTTGTACACGCCGTAAAAAATGCAAACAATTATTATTTTTCCTTCTTTATGTTGGATGTGGATATTTAATCACCACCATGAAGATTAAACCCAAATGCATGGTGGATCTTTAGATTACCTTGAGATCATAGGAGTTTTATTTAAATCATCACACATAAATGTGAGATGATAATCTTGAAAGAGCTTTTAATGGCCTAGTCAAATGCTTCCTCCCTTAGGTCTTCTCTCCTGTGCTCCTTAGGTGCCCCTTTCCTCTTTGAGAAAATGAAAATGGCTAAACCCTAATTCTTGTGAAATGTACCCTAAATGGGCATATTTATACCACACAATAAGTGTTTCATATTTGCACAAATTTTCCTGAATTTTATTGTAGTAGACCAATTAAGTCACACACCTTTATTAGAGCCAAAAGATGGACCTAGTCGGACCCACAAGACTCAAGCTCTAATAGATGTTTCCAATTGAGTCAACTCTTGACCAATTGAGATACATCTATTAATCCCGACTTACTCTACCAAAAACTTGAGATTGACTCTTAAGTCGAGTGGAGGTTATAGAAGCCAATTATGATTCGATAACAATATCCTTCGACAATCGTTCCACGAGTTAACCCCGTTTGACCGTCAATATGTTAAGTCGTCAAAATGACCGTTTTGACCTTCAACATGTATTCCTGTCTAACTTCCATTTCATAAGGCGAATTCGTTGTGATCATATCACAACACCAAGTCCAACGATCTCATCGTCGAACTACTGACCACAGGTTCAATTCACTTTAGAAAATATCTTAGAGTGACGATCGTCTTATCACGATAATTAACGGATTCCACTATTGCACGTATAT